>CAUDMG010000652.1:0-260000 GCA_958450375.1 Homarus gammarus | reverse complement strand
AGCGACCTCAACATGTTTTCACTTGCACTGGCCGGGCAACCAGCTTTAGTATCAGTCCGCCAATACATTAATCGGTTCTAGGGCTTAAATTCCTTACTATTTTAGTAAATATCAAAAAGTTTATACTATTCAATAATTTTAGAAGTTTAATATTAAATTTTTTAGTCATTTTAACACTTATTGAACATAATTGAAGGTAAAGAGACTAGTTTAATGGGCGGCATCCAGCCTCTTAACGCAGCAAACAGGCGTTAGTCTCTCTCTGTTTTCACTGGAAGTAACATCTTGCTTGAGACTCTCTTCAACTATATGCTTTTTTTCTGTGTTTCCAAGCAAATTATTGGTCATTTTGAAATATATTTTACATATTGACAATATATAATGCAGTGCAGTGCTGATTTAAAGAAAATAATCTTGAAATACACCAAGAGAACTAAAATTTTATGGGTGAAATGGTGCCATGGGGTGACTTCTCTTCCACCCCAATGCCTTCTCTTCTTCCTTCTCCTCCACCCCCATTCTAATTCCCATCATCATCATCATCATCATCCAGGAGCCTTCTACATACACACCTCAAAGTAAGTGAACTTTTCTACTATTTTTGTTGAATTTAGGAAATTTTCGGTGAGCTGGAACCAATTACCCAAAAACCCATTGAAACAATGGTTTCGGTTAACGAACGACCTTCTGGAACGGATTGAGTTCGTTAACCGAGGGGTCACTGTATTGATTATATATGCGGTACTGTTGAGGGAAGTAACATACCAGTTTGTTGTTGTGAGAATCAGCTGAGGGGGTACAGTACTCAGCCAATTCAGTAATCTGTTCTAAGTTAAAATTCGTTTCCAATGGATTAAATATAAATAAATTCGAGCTTTTTTTAAATATTTTTGAATGTTTTATATTAAAATTATTAGTCATTTTAACATTTATGTAACATATTGATAATATATGCAGTACAGGGAATTAGTTAGTTGTGCACCTATCAGATGCTGGTTGGTTACCAGGCATCAGTCTGGCTTTGGTTTCTGTGGAGAGAGCACCTATTTTGTTGGTGTCTTGAATATTTTTGCATTTTTCATTGAAATTATTGGTTATTCTGAACTTTAGTTTACATACTGATAATACATAGCACAGTGCAGTGTTGATTTAAAGAAAATAATCTTGAATTACACCAAGTGAACTTAAAATTTTATTGGTGAAATGAGGCATCAAGCATGGGTCCACTGAAGGTGATTTTTCCTCCATATCACTTCCTTCTTTTCTCCCTTCTCCTCCACCCCAACTTTTAATTCCCATCATCATCAACAACAACCAGGAGCCTTCTACATACACACCTCAAAGTAAGTGTACTTTACAATTTTTTTTTTTTTTACTTTGTATGTACTTTTCTGTGAGCTGGAACGAATTACCCAATATCCTATTGAAATAATGGATTCAGTTAACGAAATTTTCGGTTAATGAATGACTCTGTGGAACGAATTGTGTTCGTTAACCGAGGGACCACTGTATACGTATAGTTATATCCTTTTGTATTAAATTAGGTAAATTTTATTAATAATAGCAACAATTGTTTGATAAAAGGTCTATAAAGTGATAGTGAGCTGTGGTAGTGAGAAATATGAGAGCATATAGCCAGTAATTTGGCTTTGCTAGTATAGTAGGCTATTAAATGTGCAATTTTTTTCCCCCAATATATACCTTGCTAATTATATATAGGGTGCACCTTTTGAGCTGGGAAATATGGTGCTCTGTGCTGTCCTGTAGTGTTGACTCCTCTTGATCATTGGCACACAGCCTAAAATTTATTTTATTTATTTTCCATAGCAATCCTAAAGTTTCCAAGGCATGCAAGATTTAAAACCACAAGCTTTAATAACTTCCATCACATTGTATTTTTATAATGTATCAGAATTGTAATGAATAAATAAAAAACTGGGTATCGCAGCAATGGTCAGTCGTACCTCTCCCAACCCCCTCCTTTATGAGGGAGGGAAGAGATTACCTTCTCATTCAGCTTGTACTTTTATTTTTAAATAAAATTACAAATTATTTATCATATTTTTTTACTACTTAATATTTTATATTATTAATGACAAAACATATACCATACAAGAATATAATAAAGAATAAATAAAAACAAACTGGCAAATGCGGCACAGCCAGTCCCACTCCTTTACTTACAAACAAATTACTTATGAACTTTCAAAGATACAATCAAAGCTGGCCTCAAGTCCAATATTGTTCGTCAATGAAAATGTCAAAATATTGAGATTCAAATTTGATGACAAGCAAGAGCATCCGCCAACAGAGGGCATCAGTGGGACCATGTGGGCAGCACAACCATTTTGCTGTTGTTTTCAAGATATCAGTCATTACCAGTGTATTTGTAATTATTTTTTAGCCATTTCAAATGGTATGAACTCTCCATCATGTACAGTAATATACCTGTAAAAGCAGTGAGGGTGTAGAAAGTGCTGTCAAGAAAAGGCGTGCTATTACCATAAAAACGAAAATGGAGATTATAAAGTTGAAACTGAGAGAAAATCACAAATGTAGCCTGTGCTTATTCCATGAATTGTTTGACAATTAGAACAATAATCAAGGGCAAAGAGTGAATCATGGAACATGTGAAAAGATACCTATTAAATCCACAATTATTAGTAAAAGAGGAAAGATTATAGATGAAATAGAAAGACTGTTGTGTCTGTGGCTGGAGGATCAGCATCAACGTCGGATCCCCACAATCCTAATATTAATTCATGAGAAGGTTAATACAGTGGGGTATGCTATAACGAATAGATCCTACTAGGAATATTCCTACAACGAACGGTTTTACCTATAAAATTGAGAATGCTATAACGAACATTATTTTTTTTTTTTTTTTACTAATTTATTGTTTTTTTATTACAAGTATTAATGATATTCTTTATTTCAGGGGTTTAGATGCATATTTATGCACTTTTTTACAATTTTTACAATTTTATATTGTATTTTTCAGTGTTAAGTGGTTGTATTTGGGGGCCTGGAACGGATTAATCCTATAACGAACGAATGCTATAACGAACAAGGTTCTAGAACCAATTAGATTCGTTATAGCATACCCCACTGTAGTTTGTTTCATGACATAAGGGCTAAACATGGTGAAAGTACTGCTGAAGAAACTTTGGTTGCTAGCCACGGATAGTTCCATAGGTTTAAGGCTTGCACAACAACGCAGTGAATGGTGAGGCGGCAAGTGCGAATACCGTTGATGCTCTTTAGTTCTCCAACACACGTACGGAGACCACCAGTAAGGGAGGTTACTAGCCCCAACGGGTTTTCAATGAAGACGAAACTGGTCTTTTTGGGAGAAAGATGCCAGAGAGAACCTACATCTCCAAAGTAGAGAAATGTATACTAAAGTTTAAGGTTTCCAAGGACTGACTACTTCTATTTGGTGGAAATGCATCTGGGGACTGCAGAAAATCCTAGAGCCCTTAAGGACCATTCCCAAGGCTTCACTGCCTGTTAATTTAAAGTCAACCATAAAGCCTGGGTGACAGACATGATTTTTGAGAATAAATAATTCAATTTCTTCATTCCTGAAGTAGAATAATACTGTAAAAATAATAATCTACCATTCAAAATCCTCCTTGTGTTTGATGTCCCTGGACATCCACCTTTTTTTGGATGATATTATCAACCTGATGTCCTCAGGGTTTTCCTGCCTCCAAATACCACCTGGCTCTTACAACCTATGAACCAGGGAGTCATTTTGTGTCCTTCAAAAACTTTCATCTGAGGGGAACATTCAGACAGGCAGTGAAGGCAACAGAAGGTGACAGTGGAGTGACATTGAGACAATTTTGGAAGGACTTTAACATCTATAATGCCATAAAAAACAATGCTGCTTCCTGGAGAGAGGTCACAAGTGCAAACATGCATGGTGTATGGAAGCAGATGTGCCCTCAGTTTATGCATGACTTTCTTGGTTTTGAGGAAGCGAACAATGAGCATGTGTTGAGGAATCTTGTGGAGATGGGCAACCAACTTAAACTTGATTTGGAGGAAGAAGACTTAATGAGTTGTTGTTTGAGCACACCCAGGAATTAACCAATGAGGATGTGATGGAGCTGGAAGAGCAGAAAAAAGAGGAGGATGTGACTGAAGAAGAGGCTGCATCACCTTAAAGGTTTACCACCAAGCAACTTGCAGAAGGCTTTAGGTTGCTTAAACAAGTCATAGCAGTGTTTGAGGCCCAAGAGCCTTGTCTAGACAGGTTCATGAAGGTATCAGCAGTTGCGCAAAAATTTATGAAGAAAATAGAAATCCACAACACAAACATCTTTGGACAAACTTTTTAAGAGTTGAAAAGCAAAGGATTCCAAATAAAGGCCATCAGCATTGACAGATAGTGTAACTGTTTTTAAGCCTAAATATCATGTGCCAGCTTCTCCATCCTCCTCCTCCTCCAATTAAATCAACCAGCCTTGCCACTCCCAGCAGCCCCAGCAAGCATACTTCGCCTACTTTTCAAGGTAAGACAAAACACTTTTCTTTACTATATATTATTTATTTGCATGTCTAGATTTGGTATGATTGCATTTGTATGCTGTTCGGTGGTGAAACTTAACTTTATATTGTTGTTAAGTTAGATCTAGAGTAAATTTGGGCTTGCAAACAGTCTTCTGGAATCTAACCTGTTCTTAAGTAAGGGGGCTGCCAGTATAGCATTTTTTTCTGTTATTTAATACTGTATGTTATATTATTTATGATGAAAAATACACCATAATAGGCAAATCATTTGAGAATATAATAATGAATAAATAAAAACAAACTTGTGATAGTGGAAACGATCAGTTCCACCCCCAGCACTTTTACACATGGTGTCATCTCTTGCATCTATTAGCTCTCATTAGGTCTATATCAAATCTGATTAAACTACTTTACAGTATCCATATTAAAGACAAAGCATACATTTTAATAATAAATAAGGTAAATCTATATATTAAGTGATAGGTCATATAGAATTGTGTGGCTAACTGAAGAACAAGTGTGTCGTGGTGGGTTAAAAGTCAGCTGTTGAAGAGAGCTTAGTAACTTGCCGGTGCAAGTTACCACTCTTTTTTACTCCATCTCTCTAATCACTCACACCTTTCTGCTTTCTCACTCCATATTTCAAAATATTATGTAACATGATGTCGAAGGGATACAACGCTGCTCATTTATACTTACACTCAATTTTGTTCTATAGCGCCTGGCATTTCTGCAGGCACAGTGTTACCAAAGAAACCGATAGACACATCGCCTCCTCACCACTTACCACAATCTTCTTCACCACCACCCCATAATCACCAATACCTCTATTATTACCACTTAAATCATAATTTCAGTGATGCAGTGATGGATTAGCTTCATCCAGAGCACAGACATATAATATCCACTGTTTCCCGCCTACCTCCATCCCACCCACGCACGTCTACAATGCATCTCACTGACATGTTGCCTCTCACACTCGTTCTACTACAATCATCACTACTATTTATCAAACGACTGTCATTGATGATATAATATTGTTTATTTATCATTCATTAATAAGTAAATATATGTTAGTGTAATAATCTGTGTTTATTAACACCTGTACCCTTCACAGACAATACTGTATATCTTATAGGTTAAAAATAACATAATCAGGAATGCATTTCCATATACAGTACTGTACAGTAAGCAATGGCATAATGACCCCATAAAGCGCTGCTTTGGATAGTACTCTAATATTCAGGAACGAATGCTGAGCGCTAACTGGAGTACAGTCATGCGCCAGTTAATGTCCTAGATACGTTCTTGGAAATGGACGTTGTCCGAAATTACAGAAACCTATGGGATTTATTCTAATTGATTCCAGGCACCCAACCCCAAGTTTCCAATTTTACAACCATTTAGACCCACTAAATGTATATATAATGTTATGGTAAATATCATAAACACACATAGGCAAGGCTAGGTATATTACAAAATGATGAAAAGGGTACGCTCAATACTGTAGTCCACAAAACATGTAGCTATGTCTCTCTTTATTTGAGTGCCCCGTCATAGGTGTCCGTTTTCTCTCACTTCAGGACGCCCGAGTCATCCGTTTTCTCTTAATCTTTGAGTGCAGTGCACCAGAGACTTTGTTATTCCTTAGTAATGACACAGAATTTGGTATTGCAACTGGGGTTGCAATTGTTGAGGCAACTTAGATATGTCTGATTACAGTTGGAATATTCAAGATCCATTGTGAGTGATGTTTAAAGCTTCAACTGTCTTTATGGTTGGTAAAACTAGTCAAGTCTGTCAGTGTGAGTGCTTGTATTTGTACAACCGCTCTCATTCAGACCCACTAAAGATATAATGTAATGGTAATTATCAGAAACACACACAGGCATGACTAGGTTTATTACAAAGTGATGAAAAGGATACTGTATAGTGGGTAGTCCACAAAACATGTAGCTATGTGTATGTTTATTTGCGTGCCCCGTCATAGGAGTCCGTTTTCTCTCGCTTCAGGACGCCTGAGTCGTCAGTTTTCTCTTAATCTTAGAGTGCAGAGCACCAGAGACTTCGTTATTCCTTAGTAATGACACAGAATTTGAAATTGCAACCCCAATTGCATCTGGGGTTGCAATTGTTGAGACAACTAAATATGTGTGATTACAACAAATATGTTATTTTCAATTTGTAGGTGAAAGATTTTAACCTCAATAGATGTAGGTTAACATTACACCTGGAGGCAAATGCCTAAGGAAGGAAGGATTTTCCTTTAACATATAATATCTGGCCAGTATGGGGAGGATCATTGTGTCTCTGTCAGGGGATCGTGTAGTGGTGGTCCAGCAGGCGTAACGTGTTTTTTTTTGGGGGGGGGAGAGGGGGGCACGGACGTATATGCGATCAGACATTGTTCGTTTGGACATTAACCGGCGCATGACTGTATTACTGTACTGTGTAGTACTTACGGTACACATTTATAGTGTCCAATAAATAAAATAATTGAATTGCTGAATTTAGGACTAAATAAGCTAAAGATCATTAAATTAATGCTACACCACTACCTGCACTACCCATGGCTTTTCAATTAAGCTACAACTATGGTCACATTTCAAAAAATTGCATAAGCAATAACAGCATACGCGAGAGGCATGTAAAATGAGACTCAACTGTAATGATAAATACTGTAGTAAACAACTACAGGTTGTACCTCTCTAGTCCGGCATTCTGTGGTCCAGAAACTCCCATGGTGCGGAACGATTTTAGTATGCTCAATAGGTAGATAGGCAACTATTTTTATTTATTTTTTACTTATCTGAATTATTATTATTATTACAGGAGTATTACATTTTTGCCCCTCAGGCTCCAATGTGGGTCAGTGACCTGTGCCTGGGTGGGCTGATCCCCGTAAAAAAACAAAAACAACAAAGCTGAGGGAAATTAAGGTTTGTTTACATCCGGCAGTTCGGCTCCCTCTCTCTGTTTGTCTATAAAGAGTACAACATTTAACCCTTCAATATATATGAACAGTAAATAAGTGTTGCTTTCATATTCTTATGTAGAGTAATGACGATATGTTTTCACATGTGTGCACTTGCATACGCGATCTCACTTTTTTTTTTATCATTAATGGTTAGCTACTTATATTGTTCCATTTATTAACATTAAATAACATTACTTCAAATAACCATATTAATTTTTACATTAATTTTACTACAGCTACAACCAGGATCTTGTTTTCTTGTTTTATAAGTAGAACCAATCAGTCAATGGTTTTGTAAACATTAACGAAAACAATGCCGGAAGCCGTCTCATCTCCTCGTGTGTTTTAATATTCCACGAATTATAAATGAATTGTATTGTTCATTTTGCACACACAAACATTAATTCAATAAAAAAAAAATCAGAAACATTAATTAAAACATACCCCTGTATATGAACATTAAATAAGTGTTGCTTTCATATTCTTACGTTGAGTAATGACGATATGTTTTTCACATGTGCGCACTTACATACGTGCACTCACTTTTTTCTTTAACATAAATGGTTTGCTACTTTTATTGTTCTATTTATTAACATTAGATAACATTACTTAAAACAACCATATTAATTTTACTACAGCTACAACCAGGGTCTTATTTTCTTGTTTTATATGTAGAACCACTCAGTCATGGTTTTGTAATCAACGAAAACAATGTTGTCTCATTTCCTCGTGTGTTTTAATATTCTACGTATTATTAATGAATTATATTGCTCATTTTGCACACATACATTAATTCAATAAAAAAGGCATTCAGTAATAAACAATAATGAATCTTTTGTACATAAGAGAAATGACGCTGTTTACACGATTGTGCACGCCTAAACATTGGCGGACCGCTCAAACCCGTCGAAATTCGAGTTTCCGCGTCAAAATCTTAAATTGAGTAGTGTTTTTTTTTTGTGTCCAAATTAAAAACGTTGAATTAAAAACTCGCAAAATTTGAGAAGCTACTGTACGACATTTAACCCTTCAATGTGTCTTTGTACGACATTTAACCCTTCAATATGTCTTCAAAGAGACCACGAGGCAGTGAAAGTGGTGCTAACGTAAGCGCAAGTCACTATCTGTCCAGGAAAAGGGTGAATTTCCATGGTCCGGAAATTTCCATGGTTCGGCACCGGTCAGGTCCCGAGGTTGCTGGACTAGAGAGGTACAACCTGTATTATACAAGAGAATCTCGATAAATTGGACTAATTGGGGCAGACCCCAGTCAGAAAAGTGCGAATACAGTATATATTTACTGTAAAGTGTTATATATAAGTAACCACAGAATTTGTCTTATGAATAAAGATAAAACTGCATACTGTACAGTACTATAAAGATAAAAATAAGAACAAATAAGTATGTGGCAGACGAATGTTTATCTGGGAACAGTTGGCAGAGGGTAGGGGAGGTAGCATGGGTGGTGGCTCCCTCCCCCCTCTCCCACAAGATTCCTTTAACACTTCTTTATGCAATTCCATCACAATTCTCATATGATTTTGGATCATTTGGTTCCAGGTTGATAAAATATTATCATAAAAGAATCAGCTTTCCTGAGAAGAAAATCCCATACTAAACACCATGAGTCATTTCATACTCACTTGTTTACAAAGAGCAAACAGCTGATTGGCTTACCACAATGTCTGTCTTAAACACTTAGTAAATTAGTACAGGTAGTTCTGCTATAACGCGATAATTGTGCTCTTGTAAAATATCGTGTTATAGAAAATCGCGTAATAGAAATAACAGGGCTTATGGAGAAAATAGGGTTAGGTGCAGATTACTTGAAATCGAAAAAATTTAGTAGTTAGCCTAACACAAAGGATAGCACAGTCTAAATAAATGTTACATTCATATCTAATAATGAAATCATACAGTAAATGTAACACTTTACTTGATGGGGGAGAAGGGTGATTTTGAGGTTGATAAAATCAAGCTTCTCTTCAAGTGTTATATCCTTTCTTTTACGATCATCACCGGGAATTCTATCACCAGAACGCTTCTTGTTGATATTCTTCTTTACTATATTCACAGTTAATACCACAAAATTGGAGAAATAGTAAGCAAAAATCGCGTTATAGCAAACAAGCGTTCGATATAACACGAGATAAGTTTCAAGAGAGGTCGCTTTAAACCGAATTCGCACTAAATCGAAGTGTTGTTTCAATGGAATAATTTAGTTTGGTACTTGAGAGAAACACAAAATACTAAAAAGACTGACAGTCTACCCAGATGCACCTCAGCCCATGTCCTAGAATAAACAAAACATTGTTTTTTGTAGTATTATGTTAAAACAAACTCATAAATCAACACAGCTAAAATTATGGGACGTGATTGGAAGGGGGGGGGGGGGGAGAGTGAGGTGATATGTTTGACAGTTGATGCCAAGGTCTAGTGCTTATTTATTTATCTGTCCTTAAGAGTGACTAAGTTTTTCTCTTATAAAATGTCACTGAACTGACATGTTCTAATTAATTTCATTACAAAGGGCTAAAAATTTTATCTCTTGTGCAAAATATATAACGTTTGTACTGAAATTATTCACCGTCTTGCAAGGATTCAAGCATCTTGAGTAAATAACTTCTGATACAGCTTATCCTTTTATTTTCAAGTCATATTACAAATTACATACAGTATTGTATTTTTCTCTATAAGTGAAGATGTTATATAAATCATGATGAACCTTAAACCATAAGAAGCCAATCATATGAGAATATAAAACTGAATCGATAAATATACAGTATAAACCTGCAGAATGAGGCAACACCTGGTCAGACCCAGTTTGCTTACATACTCAGTGTCTTAGTTCTCAGTAGGCCTATAGCAACTCTGATGAGACTACTGTACAGTATTCAGTAAGTGTTGTTCATTTTATAGATTTTTTTTTATTTAATCTTCCCCCCCCCCTTTTTTTTTGTACTTCTGATGACCGGAGCATCTCAGAGTCGGAAAAAAGCAAATCCCGATATATTGAAATCCAACTTATCGAGGTTTTACTGTAATTTACTACCTAACACATTAAAAATATTAATAAAATATTGTGTAGATGAAAATAAGCAGCTAAAATTTTTAAGAGAAAGGTAAATCAAAGTTGAACACAGGTGCCAACAACACCATTTGGACAGATGCTGTTTGCTTATGTGTGGCCACCCTCAAGCGTCAGCATAGCAACCAGCCCGGCCTCCTCTGCCGACCCTTAGCAATGCTCCCTCTCTGCTCTCACAAACAAAGAAATGTTTATTCTCTTGTGTTTTTGACCTTATGATTACTTTTATTTTTTCACATTCTGTTTGTAAGATTATGCATGCATGTAAGTGAAAAAAACATGAAGAAAGGTTTGTTTATACCCAAAATTACAAGTTGAAAAATAACCATAACTCCTACCTCAGCTTGGTAGGGAGAGCGCTAGGGGGATGTGGCTGCCCCATCTAACTCCCAAGGACGCATAATTTGAAAAATAGGCGGCAATTTAAGAAATTCGTATAAGCGAATTTTCACATCTCGAACGTTTGTATAGCAAGGGATACCTGTATATGTATTATGACATTTTAAGTATTAATAACTCTTGAGATTGGGCCGACCACCAACCTCCACTTTTTCCAACACAATACCTACATTGTAGTAAAAATAACATCTTTATTTTATGATCGTATGCACACACAATTAACATTTAAAAGAAATACAGTCACCGGTTAATGTCCATTCAAATAATGGACTCAACTCCCCCCCCCTCCCCCCCTCTTCCCACGCTCGCTGGCTCATCCCTCTGTGAGAAATGTTTGGGTGAAAACAGAAGGCTTACATTTTTAGTAATAAATAATACCTCATACTAAAGTTAGGATAATATAATTAACATTGCTGGATTCCTTGCAAGACCAGGAATATTTTGAATATAAACATCATATATTTTGCACAAGAGATAAAATTTTGGGTCTTTCTAATCAAAATTCTTACATTAGATCTAAAATTTGTATGTCTAATGCAAATTCCATGATGTTTATATTTAAAATAATCACAATCTTATAAGAATTCCAGCAACGTAAATTATATTCTGGCCGGGTAATTTGTATGAATTTTATGAGCTAAAACAAATATCTTCAGTAAATAAACCCAGACACTATCTGTCAATCAAAATACCCCACCTCCGCTCCCCACCTCTTCCCATGCTCACTGGGTCCCTCCTTCCCTCCCTACCAGAGAAATGTTTGGGTGAAAACACTAGGCTTACATTTTTAGTAATAAATAATACCTCAGACTAGAGTTAGGATAATATATTTGACATTGCTGGATTCCTTGCAAGACCATGAATATTTTGAATATAAATGTCATATATTTTGCACAAAAGATAAAATTTTGGCTATTTCTAATCAAAATTCTTACATTAGATCTAAAATTTGTATGTCTAATGCAAATTCCATGATTTTAGATTTAAAATAATCACAATCTTATAAGAATTCCAGCAATATAAATTATATTCTGGCTGGGTAATTTGTATGAATTTTATGAGCTAAAACAAATATCTTTAGTAAATAAACAAATTATACTTCACCAGCGTAAATGACCAAATTTACCGAGTAATTAAAGTATTTCATTCTGGCAAGGCACCCCGTAAATGACCAAACTTGTAAATCCAGACTCAACTGTAGATCTTTTAATCACCCGGCAGGCGACAAGCATGTCAGACTTGCAGAGTCTAGGAGCCATCCAATAGTTTGGAAGAAAAATTTATATTTCTGACAGTCTGCTTTACCGTAAGGAAGTACTTAGTGCCCAGTTTATAAAAAGCATTGCAAGAGCAAGCGTGAGTTGTACATGTGAACCCGCGTACTTGGTCGTTGCACCCTGCTGCTCCCAAGGAGTCAGCGATCTTGGTGCAACTAATACCTCCATACAGTATTGATGTGATGTTCAACTAACACAGACATTATTATCAATCATCATGAGTCACCAAAGGGGATTGTTTGATATGTGGAAGAATGTTAATCCACCACCAAGCAAAAAACAAAAAAAAGAAGAAAAGTTAGAGCAGTAGCATCAATATGAACAATCAACAGTACATTAGATTCATATTATGGTGACACTTAAGAGGAAGAATCTTGGTATGGGTACAGAGGGCCAGTGTTATGACATGTTACAAAAATGGCTTGGCAACTCGGTTGAGAAGAGATTTAGAGCGGCCAGAATTGGAAGGTATTCACTGCACTACACATAAACCTGTGGTGTAATGGCCAGCATCCTCGCCTCCAAGCGAGCGGACCCGAGTTTGATCCTCGG
This sequence comes from Homarus gammarus, assembly GCA_958450375.1. NCBI lineage: Eukaryota > Metazoa > Arthropoda > Malacostraca > Decapoda > Nephropidae > Homarus > Homarus gammarus. The sequence continues at coordinate 247,189 of CAUDMG010000652.1, read as the reverse complement.
GCAGGGTAAAACTATAGGCAAGTTTCTTTGTCTATCCAGCAGTAATTGGGAACCTGGATATTAATCGATTTGCGGATCGCATTCCGGGGTAATGGTTAGCTAGTGCAGTTGGCGAGCTGTCCAGTCTTCTCGGACTATTCCGTGACAATGGGTCATGCAGCTCGTTAACTTTGGGTGTGGTTGTTGTGTTGGGGACAGCTTCTACACCTAAACAAATCATGCCTAGGAGGCCCTTGGGCCGGCCATCCTCGATTTCGAGGGGCTTCCATTATTATTATTATTATTATTATTATTATTATTATTATTATTATTACACATAAACTAGAACTGGTTTACAAGGATGCAGTGAAGGATGTACCACTTACCAAGAAGGTTGACCTACTGTTGCTAGGAATATACCTATTCTATGAAAAGAGTTCTCTCAACAGGAGCACGATGAAGCAGGCTCATGAAATATGTCAGCTCCCATTTTTTGTTCCAACATGTGTGGGTGGTACAAGATGGTTTCCTCACGTGCTGCAGGCTTTACAACATTTACAAAAGTGTTACAAGGCTATTGTACTTCACATGCAGCAGATACAGAACCCTAATGACCCTGCATACCACAAGGACTCATCCACAAAAGCAATGATGTATCTAATGTTTCTGAACAGTGCTGATGTAATCAAGTACATCCAGCTCCTCCTGGATATCTTGCATTGCCTTGGGCGCCTTTCAGAACAGTTTCAACACAGACAAACCAATATTTCTGCTATCATGACTGAAATTCAGGCCTCAGTTGACTTACTCAATAAATATTTTACAAGCCCAAGACCCAGTCTGAGGAAGATTTTGGAAGGTGACACTACCATATTCCAAGGCGAGAAGCTGAGTGACAGAAATAGCACCTTAATGGCTACAAGGCATATGCTGACATCTCTGATTACAAATCTAAAGAAAAGATTTACTGACATGGCCAGGACAGTTCTTCAAAATTCATGGATTCTGGATTTCAAGCTGTGGCCTGCAGAATACACAGGGAATGAAGGTTTTGGAGACACTGCTGTGGGAGCGCTGGCTTAGTCTCTTGAGAAAACATTTAGGGAGGCAGAAGTGGATCCAACCAAGCTGAAGGATGAATGGGCTGTACTCAAATGCTATCTCTACAAAATGAGTAAGATATCACCTGTTTCAAAACTGTCCTGGCAGCAAATACAATAAATGAATCATACAGAAAAAAGTGTGGCTCCTTTCTCCATTTAGCTGACCTTCTGCTGTTCATTCCAATCAGTTCTGCTGATGCTTAACGTGGGTTCAGTCAGGTCAAACTCATCAAAACAGACTGGCAAAGTCGTCTCACCGATGCCTACTTGACAGAACTCCTAGTAACCCAGCTGCAGTCAGAAAGTGTTGGCAACTTCAATCCAGAGCAAGCCATCAACAGATTTTTAACAACTGGGGCCCATCATGTTGATGGGTATAACCACACAGATGGCTGCAGCATAGAGGAAGTTCTGGACGATATCGAAGAATTGGACGAGGAGCATATACAGAAACTTAATGACCAAATCCAGTGGAGAAGAAAGCCTTCAGTTACTTGCAGTAACATATACATACAGTACAGTAGTTTTTTAAGAGGATCTAAATTTTTTTATAAATTTCAGCTAATGATACAAAGTAAACAAGGAAACAGATTATCCATATTATAATAACATATTGTGCACGCCAGTGTTTGCAATTTAAATATAATTTTCCTTTTGCTATTAAGTTAAATAAAGTGTCAAAGTAAACAACTTTCTCTGTAGGCCTACCCAGTATATGTCAGCTATTGAAATTTGAATGTTTATTTTTAATGTTTCCGAAAATTTTGGAGGGCTAATAAACTTTGGGAAGGGCTAGTAACTATTTGGTTCTATTAGCCTGGCTGGCTACCTGAAAAAAGGGTGAATTTCTACCCCTGCATGGTAAAGCGAGTTAAGTTCAAAGGTGAGATTCCTACATAACAAAGGCTGAGAAGCTTCTGGGAGGCTTTCACATGTGAGTGATTGAAAGATATATACCTTCTTGGCAACATAATCTAGCCAGGCCCACCCTTTTTATTCAAATAGACCCACAAAATATTCAAAAGGTCATGTGACGTGACCCGAAGCTCTACAGAAGCATGTCATATGAAGTGACCCGAAGCCCAGGGGTTAATTACTGTACACTCATCAAATTTTAATCTCTTTTTAAGGAGAAGACTTGTATAAGCTTTTTTAATACAGTACAGTGGTCCCTCGGTTAACGAACACAATTTGTTCCAGAAGGTCGTTCGTTAACCGAAAATTTCGTTAACCGAAAATTTCGTTAACCGAATCCATGGTTTCAATAGGATATTGGGTAATTGGTTCCAGCTCACCGAAAAGTACATACAAAGTAAAAAAAAAAAAATGCAGTAAAGTACACTTACTTTGAGGTGTGTATGTAGAAGGCTCCTGGTTGATGATGGCGATGGGAATTAGAAGTGGGGGTGGAGGAGAAGGGAGAAAAGAAGGAAGTGATATGGAGGAAATATCACCTTCAGTGGACCCATGCTTGATGCCTCATTTCACCAATAAAATTTTAAGTTCACTTGGTGTAATTCAAGATTATTTTCTTTAAATCAACACTGCACTGTGCTAGACATTATCAAAATGTTAACTAAAGTTCAGAATGACTAATAATTTCAATGAAAAATGCAAAAATATTCAAGACACTAACAAAATAGGTGCTCTCTCCACAGAAAACAAAGCCAGACTGACGCCTGGTGACCGACCCACTCATCTGATGGGTGCACAACTAACTAGTTCCCTGTACAGCATATATTATCAATATGTTAAATAAATATTAAAATGACTAATAATTTTAATATAAAACATTCAAAAATATTAAAATCTGAAATTTATTGATATTTAATCTATTGGAAACGAATTTAAATTTAGAACAGATTACTGAATTGGCAGATTGGGCCATCAGCTGACGCTCACGACACAACATGATTTTCTTAAGGATTTCGTTAATCGAATTTTGTTCGTTAACCGAATTGAAGATTCTTATGGAAGGTAATTCATTACCGTATATCTTGGCCTATAAGGCGTCAGGGTGCATAAGATGGCCCCCCCAAATTTCCATTTAAAAAGTAGCTTTTGAGCTCTATTCGCTGTATAAGACCAGTACCCCAAATGTGACACTTACCCACTGACTCAGTAGTCCTTTACCAACCATCCTTGGTTTTTTAAAATAAGGCCAATTCACTTCAAGTAATGTCATCAAATGTTACCCGCTGGTGTAGTGTAAACACTAGTGACGTCACTGAAGCGTCTGCTATTTACCGGTAACTGGAACTTATGTCTGTGTCGAGTAAAATTTTTCCATTTACACCTAGGCCCCGACTTACGACTACGTGGACTTACGACCGCCTCAGATATAGATAAAAAAAAAAAAAAAAAAAAAAATTTAAATGACACACGCATTTTCTATACCGAAACGTTTCCAGTTAATGTAGTCTCCATGTATAATTAGAAAATTATAGGGGCCCCATGTGCATTCAGCTGACTACATTAAAGGTTACGTGCTCAGTCACACTGTATCCATTCCTTATTATTTATTACTTTCACTGTACTGTATCCATTCATCATTATTCATTACTTTTACTGTACTGTCGGACTTACGACCTGGATTTGGGTCCCTAACCCCGTCGTAACTTGGGGTCTAGGTGTACTTGGAAAAAAAAAAAAAAAAAAAAAAAAAAAATATATATATATATATATATATATATATATATATATAATATATATATATATATATATATATATATATATATATATATATATATATATATATATATATATATATATATATATTTATGCTGATAACCACAAGGAAAGAAGAAAACACGAAGTTCCCAAGTGCTTTCGTGTAATTCACATCTTCAGGGGTGAGTACAGACTAGAGAGAGAAATACAAATCAAGGTGTATATATACATGTATATATATATGTAGTGATGGGTTGTCAGACCACAGCTTACATCTCAGAAACAGTCCAGACTTGACCCGACATTAGGGGGGTCAAATGTAAGGGTACTACTCAAGGAGTTACAAATGAACTGGCTCCCCTCCCACGTCACACGGCCCCAACAAACATGTAAGAAGGCACCGGCCGACTCTCTCCCAATATACACAATAACCTACACCGCAGAAAGAAGTCCAGAACTGACCTCACATTAGCCAGGTCAAATGTAACCCTCGAGCCTGTATATCATGGCCTATAAGGCGTCAGGGTGCATAAGACGGCCCCCCCAGATTTCCATTTAAAAAGTAGTTTTTGAGCTCTATTTGCTGTATAAGACCAGTACCCCAAATGTGACACTTACCCACTGACTCAGTAGTGTCCTTTACCAACCATCCTTGGTTTTTTAAAATAAGGCCAATTCACTTCAAGTACTGTATATACCCGTGTATAGCATGAGTTTTTAAGACCAAATTTTTGGGCAAAAAGTTGGGGGTCGACCTCTATACGGGTAATAGTTTCCCTAGGTTGAAAAATATTTACCAGTAACTACCAGTAAACAATGGAAACGACGCACCAACGCACCACCCGCTGTGAGTGTCGGTACAGTTGCCAGGGCAGATCTCTTGCGTCATCATAGCAAGCCCAAAGTAGCCAAATGCATGGTATGGTATGGTAGCACAGGAGTATGTAAAACATAAAGTATTCATTTTTAAAAGTTTATTTATAGATACATAAATTTTTGTTAATTAAATTTGAAACATCAATATGATGCGAGTCAGGTCATCTACACACAGTTGCCAGTTTCAAAATTTTAAGTTACCGAGTATTTCTTTTCCCAAATCGTTTTACAATACTGTAGGTAAAACAGTATACTATTGTGCAAACCCCACAGAAAAAAAATTAACAAATGGAGACACCAAAAATGTAAAAAAAAAAAATGCTGTCTGACTTGCAACACTGTTGGTAGGGTCAGGTGGTTCTAACGGTACCTGCCAGGACCCGGTAATCAAATTTATAACAATATCTAACCTCAATTACTGTAGTTTATCTGATGTAGGCAATATGAAGTAAAAAATACCAGTTAAAGTGAGAAATTGGAACAGAATAAACAAGAAAGATGTTGGGCTATTTTTGGTAGGGCTGAGGGAGAGAGTACCAGCTGTTTGGTCTTTTTTGGCGGGAGAGTCACGCAAATATCCGTACTAGTATTTGTTTGGTGTCTTCTGTATTTTTAAAAATGAATACTTGTAAATTAAAAGTACCGTAACATTGTATTATATAAAAACTTGTCATATTTCTGGAAAATAAGAAGCAAGAAAATAATAATACACCGGTAAACACAATTTCAACGTACGCTAAAATTAAAAGCTGCTTAAGAAGGGCCGATGCAAAAACAAAGCCTCCGCGACCAGGGCTCTGCCGTATCAGCTAGATGGTACACGTGTTTTTCGAATCGTTTTCAGTTAAAAAACTGTTACATCACAAGTGAATTAGGATAGAATATTATTGTAATACAACAGTTTTTAACTGAAAACCATTCGTAAAGCGATTACGGTAACATCTTTTGAACGAAAGAAAGCGAGTCATTGTTTTTGTCACGATTTTATCCCACTTTCCACTGAATACGTACGTCATTTCAGCAAAAATATTACATTTCCATATTATCAGAAATAAATAGTAGTTTTGCTGAAACGTGATGTATTTCAATGTAAATTAGGATAAACTACATGAAAACAAAAGACTTTACCTAACCTTCCGATGTTCAAGATATGTTACTCATATTTTTAATAGTTTTCGGTTAAAATACTGTTATATTAGTGATATTCTATTCATACTGTGGTTGATATAATACCTTCACGGAAATGTAATATTTTTGCTGAAATGACATACGTATTACAGTGGAAAGTGGGATAAAATTGTGATGAAAACAATGACTTTCGCTTTGTTTCGTTCAAAAGATGTTACCGTAATCACTTTTCGAATGGTTTAGTTAAAAAACTGTTGTATTGTATTACAATAATATCCTAATTGACTTGAATAAATATTACGATACCATATTTCTGAATATTTTCATTAAAATCCATCAAAATCATTTTCCTTGTCATCGTCTGCAGCACCAAACAGCTTCTCCCAGTCCTCTCCTTGAAGAGGGCTAGAGGGTACACGTGTTTTTCGAATCGTTTTCAGTTAAAAAACTATTACATCACACGTATATTTTACCTAAACTGCGCCTGAATGAATATATTCTCGGAAATAAATAGTAGTTTTGCTGAAACGTGATGTATTTCAATGTAATATAGGATAAAATACATGACGAAAACAAAAGAATTTACCTAAGCTTCCGATGTTCTTGAGATGTTATTCGTTATTTTAATAGTTTTCGGTTAAAATACTGTTATATTACAATGATATTCTATTCATACTGTGCTTGATATAATACATTCATGGAAATGTAATATTTTTGCTGAAATTACGTACGTATTACAATGGAAAGTGGGATAAAATCCTAACGAAAACAATGACTTTCGCTTTCTTTCGTTCAAAAGATGTTACCGTAATCGCTTTTCGAATGGTTTAGTTAAAAAAATGTTGTATTACAATAATATTCCCTCCTAATTGACTTGAATAAATACTTGAATGGAAATATAAAATATTTTTGTTGAAACTACCCGCGTTTCAGTGTTAAGTGTCGTAATAATAAATGGTAAACAAGTTTATAGGACGTAGTGTTTCTCTGAAGGTTTTGTTGTTCCTTTACCCTCAAAAACTTGGGTTGACCTATAAACGAGGACTATCATAAATTAACGATTTCTTGGTCATAAAATCGGGGGTCGACCTATATACGAAGGGGGGTTATAGACGAGTATATACGGTAATGTCATCAAATGTTACCCGCTGGTGTAGTGTAAACACTAGTGACGTCACTGAAGCGTCTGCTATTTACCGGTATATATATATATATATATACAATCAACACCTCAACCCGCTAGGATTCGAACCCACAGCACCCAAGCCTATGACTGTGACCGGGGAACGCTAACCGCTGGACCACCAGGATACTAAAAGCAGTCCTAGACTTTGTTATATTTCACACAAAGCCTGTTCAACGAGCTTATGGTAAAATGTTACTCTGACCACCTAAGTGATACGGGTGGTCCCCATTAGAGGTTCACGGCGCCAAAAGCTCATTGAACAGGCTTTGTGTGAAATATAACAAAGTCTAGGACTGCTTTTAGTATCCAGAAAGGTGGTCCAGCGGTTAGCGTTCCCCGGTCACAGTCATAGGCTTGTGTGCCGTGGGTTCGAATCCTGGCGGGTTGAGGTGTTGATTGTATGTAGAAGTCCGCGTGCTTTATTGGGCTAATGATATATATATATATATATATATATATATATCTAGATATATATATAGATATATATATAGATATATATATATAGATATATATATATATAAGAACATAAGAATGGAGGAAACTGCAGCGGGCCTATTGGCCCATACTGGGCAGTCCCGTTTACACCCAACCCCTATTGCTCATATGAGCATCCAACCTATGTTTGAAGCAATTCAGCGTATTCGAGTTAATGATGATATTTGGTAACTTGTTCCATTCATCCACTACTCTGTTTCCAAACCAGTGTTTACCTATTTCACGCCTAAATCTAAATTTGTCCAATTTAAAACCATTGTTACGAGTTCGCTCCTGGTTGGATAATTTGAGTACCTTTGTAATGTCCCCTTTGTTTAGCCCTGCCTTCCACTTATACACCTCTATCAGGTCGCCCCTCGCTCTACGTCTCTCAAGGGAGTGCAAATTAAGATGCTTTAACCTGTCTCTATACTCAAGGTTCCTAATGTCTGGGATTAGTCTTGTCATTCTCCTCTGAATTCTTTCCAAGGATTCTATATCCATTCTGTAATACGGTGACCAGAACTGAACTGCGTAATCCAGGTGTGGTCTCACAAGAGCAAGATACAGTTTTAGGATGACCTCGCTAGTCTTGTAACTAACACTCCTTTGTATGAACCCAAGTACTTTATTAGCCTTGTTACGAGCAAAAACACATTGTTTACTTGGCTTAAGGTTCCTACTTATCATTACTCCTAAATCTCTCTCGCAGTCGGATTTCTCTATGGCATCGTTGTTCATTTGGTATCTGGTTTCCCTGTTTACATTTCCTATACTGAGTACTTTACATTTGTCGATGTTGAATTTCATCTGCCATTTTTCAGACCATTCGAAAAATTTGTTTAGATCCTCCTGTAGTTTTGCCGAATCCTCGTCAGATTTGATAACACGTCCTATTTTAGTATCATCAGCAAATTTACTTATGTTGCTGTCTATGCCGATATCTATGTCGTTTATGTATATAATAAGCAATAATGGTCCAAGTACTGAGCCTTGGGGAACTCCACTTGTGACGTTGCTCCAATGGGACTTAGTGCCGTTAATGCTCACTCGCTGTTTCCTGTCCTGTAACCACGCCCTAATCCATTTAAGGATGTCACCTTTGATGCCATGAGCTGATAACCACAAGGAAAGAAGAAAACACGAAGTTCCCAAGCGCTTTCGTGTAATTCACATCTTCAGGGGTGAGTACAGACTAGAGAGAGAAATACAAATCAAGGTGTATATATACATGTATATATATATGTAGTGATGGGTTGTCAGACCACAGCTTACATCTCAGAAACAGTCCAGACTTGACCCGACATTAGGGGGGTCAAATGTAAGGGTACCACTCAAGGAGTTACAAATCAACTGCCTCCCCTCCCATGTCACACGGCCCCAACAAACATGTAAGAAGGCACCGGCCGACTCTCTCCCAATATACACAATAACCTACACAGCAGAAGAAGTCCAGACCTGACCTCACATTAGCCAGGTCAAATGTAACCCTCGAGCCCAAGTCAAGGGGCCACAAATCAACCAGGGCCTCTCATGTCACACGGCCCCATCTGAAGATTTCTCCAGAATATACAACTTATAGTCTCTGAAAAAGTCCAGACCTGACCCTACATTAGCGAGGGCAAATGTAAGGAGACCCCCCCCCCGGATCAGCTCAACTTGACGGCTCGCCTCCCAATATATAGGACGTCCTAGTCCTCCCTCTGCCCAGAGAGAGACAGAGAGAGAGTGTGTCTTGTAACCAAGAAGGCCCAGCTACCACGTCGCCAGTCCTGCTCGAGAGAAGTCAGGGGTCGGAGGCAAGTCGCCTCCGGTCGGGAGCGAGTTGCCCTCGACACACCAGTGCCCAGCTAAGCAGTCTCCCATAGAGACAACCCAGGACCACCTGCTAGGCCTCCCCTAGGTCACGTGAGTTTTTGTCAGAGCTTTCCATGGGATGAGTTACTTACGTGGGAAGTGTATTCATTTCATGTTCGTGTCCGAGAATCAGTGTCTAGTAACGTAATATGATGTCCTAGTAACGTAAATATAATGTCCTAGTAACTTCAATAGAAGGTGTTATTAATGTGTCCATGTCATGTTCGTAATTAATAAAGAGTTGTAACGAAGCAGTGTTTGAGAAGTCGCCCTTAAGACGTAATAGATGTGTATTGACGTATAAGATACGATAAGTGTAAGTCCAGAGAGTAAATAACTATCACGGCCAGGCTACCAAAATCTTCCTCTCTTTTATACTCTTATACTATCAATATTCTACCTATATGTAATCTTATCAGAGTGCCTCATTATATTGGTGGCAGCGTACTATAATGTTAACTCACGCCCTCCTCGTCCCTTGTTATTGGTAACAGTGTACTTAACGTAAACCCATGCCCTCCCTCATTTAGCCATAACACTTGGCTAGTTGTTTGAGTATTGTTCGAAAGTGCGTGATAAGGAGTTCCTGCATAGTAGCGTGAAAAGTGTCCTAGTGTGTCACCGTTACAGATCAAGTAAATGTCTCTCGTCGTGGTATGCGCGAATTTTTTCTAGAAATATGTTCAGTGCTTAACGTGATTTCTCAGTGTCCTCCGCGATCTGTGACATTCTCAGTAGCCCAAGTGCAGTTTGATTGTTGGTCAGTGTTGAACGTAGAAATTGTGTTTCAGTAATGAAAGCTGTGTCTGTACTAACTGTTATAACTTAACATGTCTTTTAACCTACATCCTCCTCCCTGTCCTAATCCTCACCTCACCTCACCCTCCTTACCCTTCCTCCCATCCCTGCCCCGCCCCGCCCCGCAAAGCCCCGGCCTGGCCCGATCAACCACTCCTCGGCTCCTCCCCACTACACTTAACTACGCCTCACCCGCCCCGCCTCACCTCCACCCGCCTCGCACCGTCCAGTGTGACCACCAATCCCCATATGTTTTGTCCCGTGAGTTATGCTTCGAAATCGGTGGTTAGTATTACTTAATATTGCGATAATTACAGAGCTTCACTCAGTGTGTTTTTATGCTAGTATGATTTGTAATGTACTCTTTGGCGCGTAGTGATAAATAATATTCAATGTAGTGAGCAGAGCTTCACTCCCCGACCCAGCCTAATGAGAATATTGTCGTGACGGAAACTATAGTTGCCAAACATTGACGTAACGTATAAAATAAATATTTGTTTTTCTTTACGGATACACTTCCAACTAATCCATCATCCCTTTCGGATTATATATATATAGATATATATATATATATATATATAGATATAGATATATATATAGATATATATATAGATATATATAGATAGATATATAGATATATATAGATAGATATATAGATATATAGATATATATATATATATATATATATATATATATATATATATATATATATATATATATATATATATATATATATATTATCAACGACCTCACCAGCAAGGAATCGAACCCTCGACCTACTGGGTGGCCCTAGGGAACGCTTACCGGCTAGTGTCCTTGTGGGCTAGCCGGTAAGCGTTCCCTAGGGCCACCCAGTAGGTCGAGGGTTCGATTCCTTGCTGGTGAGGTCGTTGATTATATGTTCAAAGTCCGCGTGTTAAATGGACTAAAAATGAAGTACAGTCAATCCTCATATTACGCGGTCCCGCATTCCGCGTTTCACCGTTAACGCGGTGCCTTGCCAGAACCTAACATGCTCACATTCCGCGGTCGTGAACCCCATTACGCGGAGAGCGGCTGGCAAGCCGCGCCATTTTTGGATCCAAACCTCCCGCCATCCGCCATGTTGTGTAAGAGGCGCGAAAATGGTGCGCACAAGGTCGCCCAGTCATCAAAACATTACCAGTTCTTCACCCGCCACCCACTACAGCCGGCCCAAGTCAGTGATAGTGATAATTATAGTGAGGATATGGACTTATATGAACTTTGGGGGGGTTGACAAAGAGGCCCTGCAAGCCTCTGTGGTGGATAGTGATACAATTGATACAAGTGAGGGCCAATAATCTGCCCTCTGCCTCGGAACCAACCACCCATCCCCGTGTGCCCAGCCATCTTTTCTACTAATGTAAGTGTTAAAAAACCTAATATTATTGATATTTCTCTTAATTATTAATTGTGTGTGCATGCCATCATAAAGTTAAGATAATATTTTTACTACAACATAGTTGTGTGTCGTCAAAAAGTGGAGTTTGGGGATCGGCCCGGACTCCATTTCAATTAATCCCATATGTTATGTTATTCACTTTACGCGTTTCTCACTTTCCGCGGTACCCTCCGGGTTACATTAACCGCGTAATATGAGGATTGAATATATATATATATATATATATATATATATATATATATATAATATATATATATATATATATATATATATATATATATATATATATATATATCAACAAAATATATGTACAAAAAATAAATGTTAAATGAATTATTTATGGTGCATTAGGGTACTGGCCACTTCAGACACAAAGACAGGATAAAAATAGCCCATCTCCCCCTCTTCTTACAGCTGCCAATGGGAAGCATCTTGGTAATTAAATTTGATGTTTATTTTCATTGTCTAATTTATCATGTATCAAAGTAATATTACTAAAAATTGTGTAGGTAGTAGGCAGCTACCAAACAGGTAGATACTACCGCCTGGGAAGATATTGGAAGCATAATGTGTTGTCTAATGGTAGACCCTGCTGCCATATGGCATCACGAAAATTGTGACCAAGTCCCAGGTTCAGCGCTGACCTGACTTTCTGCCTCATTTACACACAATTGCAGTTTGAATTGTTCCTCTAACTTTGACAACAAAACATTCATACAGTATATTATTTCTCACTTTTGATCTTTTTTTTTTACCTTTTGTATTTATTTATGGTTAGTTACTTAAAATAAGGCCAATTCACTTCAAGTCATGGCATCAAATGTTACCAGCTGGTGTAGTGTAAACACTAGTGATGTCACTTAAGCGTCTGTATTAAACTGTCAGTAGTTTCAAGAATTAATGCAGTCATTTACTGAATATTCCTTGTAAAAAAATAAATTTTAAATTAATTATTTATAGGAGATACCTGGTAAGTATTATTAGCAGTAAATATACCGATATGCATTACTGACCACCTCCACGGCAAAAAATAGCCCAATCTCGCGGTCACTTTCCCTTTCTTGTCTCCTCACTGGCAAATGGGGGGGGGGGGGGGGGGGGGGCGTGGGGAGGGGTGTGTGATGATAGCTGTGTTTATTACAGGGGTATAATTCTCTTTTACAGTATGTTAGACAGGTTTATAATACATTTTTATTATTTTATTATACCGGTAATCTTAATTTGAATTCAACTTGCCAAACTTAAGTTTCAGTATAAAATAATTAGTGGTAAGACCTTGTGAGTGGCTTACGATGTTTCCATCACCACTCTTGACACACTAAACCACAATATTTAAGAGGTAAGAATTTTATACTTGGTGGTTTAGACGACCCCCTAACTTTGGGCAGATTTTTTTAATGTTCAAATTCCGTCTTATAAGCCGAGATATACGGTAACCGAAATTTCGTTAACCGAGGCGTTCGTTAACCAAGAGACCACTGTACTAACATTCTTACTATCTTAATGTTCTTATCACACTCCCTTTCTCTTCTCCATTTTCACTGTGAAAAAAGTGGATACAGCACTCTACATAATAAGCCTTCAATACAAAAGGAGGCAGCATGGTCATTAATGCATTCAACCGCATTCACTTTTCCAAGTTGTAAACTTAGGTACCTATTTACACTTGGGTGAACTGGGAGTGTCCAAGGATCAAATTGCTGAGCCCTGGAACAGGAAGTGAGCATTGTATCCACTCAACCACTGCACTCCTCCTCTTCAGCGTAATGACTCATTAACCCTTTAGTGGAGCAGCATAGCTACAATTTTCATAACAATTGTGCAAATAATTATGAAAGCACCAAATTTGGCACAGTGATGGAGTAATGGTATGAACATTTTCAGATGTGGAACCACTCGATACTGGATTTGAGTGGCCGCTAAAAATCAGATTTAGTGGAACTGGCCCAAAAATTACGACGAAGAGAAATTTATTATGATTCTGGGCGGTCTCCACATTGAAATGGCGGCTCTGAGGATGGCAGGCAGTTGGTTGTAGGGTAGCGGGTGGGCAGAAACCCTGGTGCAAGCCGATATTGCCAGCCCAGGAACCGTGAACTCTTTCATAAAGGCTGCTCACGTCACAAGCACCAGGCGAGGCCATCAGATAACAGCAGCAACCCTGAACATCCTACAGCACAAGGCTTATGCCATATACACTGAAGATGCCCAAAGTGATGGTCATGAGCCCCTAGATTTTGGTGTCTGGTGTCAGCAAAGGGCTGAATGTTGTCCCCAGTTTCAGTACTGGGCAACCACCCTCAACCTAGAGCTAAGTATCTTTATGTTTGTTAGATCACTACGAGAATCAAACTTCTCGCTATACATGGATGCTCTGGCTGAACTGTTTCAGTGGTTCTTCGCCTTGAATCATATTCATTATTCTCGGTGGGTTCCAGTCCACCTGAAGGACATGACAGAGCTCTCGGACAAGCATCCTGATGTGGCTGCTAAGTTTCAAGCTGGACATTTCACTGCAAAAAAGGCAGTCTGCCGTTTTTCTGCAATGGCACTAGACCAAGCCCATGAGCAGAACAATGCCTGCATCAAAGGTGATGGTAGTGCAGTCAGTTTGACTGGAAACCCTTGTGCACTTTGAAGGTGGATGGTTGCAGGTCCAGAAGTAGCACGGGTCATTGCTGAATTTGAATCGTCCCAGAAGGCTGAGCAAACCAAGGCTAACTTCCACCATCATGAGTAAACCAACACGACGCAGGACAAAATTCTTCAGGATGTGAATACACTTACACTGGTCATGGAAGAAATGGGAAACCCATTTGAAGAAGAAAGTGCTGACCTAATGGTTCTTCATACAAAGGAAATCTTGTGTCCAGAAGCCATGAAGTGTGCAAAATGTTGTCAAGCTTGGACGAGAACAATTCCATTCATATGTAAGAGAACGCCTTGAAGACATGTCTAAACCTATTGGTGACACTATTAAGCTCAACAAGCTAACACTATTCAGTTCTATGAAATCCAACTAGGAGTAAGCAGCAACTAGCCTTCGCAAAAGACGACTGTGGACTCTTCTCCAGGCTCTACACAGCCTGTCAAACAAGAGAGGGTGATTTGGACGAATTCCTCAAGCATGAAAACCAGGCCTATCCACCAGCACTCTTCAGTAATGGGAAACTCCGCTTCAGCAAGAAGGCCGACTTACTCACACCCCTTGAACAGCTTGCTGACAAGATTACTGACGCTCCACATGTCACCTCAATTATACTCGATGGACCTGCCGTTGTGGAAATGTTGAAGCCAGGAGGCAGTAGGACATTTCAAGAATACAGCACAGCTGTATTCATTCCCTATATTGAATCACAGCTCGAATATCGATCTCGACTTGACCTGGTATGAGATTGCTACCTGAAATCTGGGAGCATAAAAGCAACAGTAAGATGTAACCGTGGCAAGGGCATTCGAAGATGTGTCACTGCCTCTGGTCCTCTACCTAGTAACTGGCAAAACTTTCTCTGCTACAGTGACAACAAAGAGGAACTCTTCAGTTTCCTGTCAGAACAGGTTATGCAGTTGGTTGTCAAAGAAAGTAAACAGCTGGTTGTCACAGACAAGAAACAGGTACTCACTGTTCCACCCCGGAAGGACACTGCCAACTTGGCACCATGCAACCACGAAGAGGCCGACACTAGGATGATGGTTCATGCAGCAGATACCTAGGAATATGGTAATCGGCGAACACTCATTCGTACCGTCGATACAGATGTTGACATCCTTGCAGTTGCTCTAGAGAATGAACGGAGTGAGGTACTAGATGAACTATGGCTTACTTTTGGCACAGGAAAGAATCGACATTGCATAACAGCACATCAGATTGCAAAGGCCCTGGGACCTGAGAAGTCGAGAGCTCTTCCAGTGTTTCACGCAATAACAGGCTGCGACACAGTATATGCCTCTGCAGGTCATAGCAAGAAGGCAGCCTGGGCCACATGGAATGCATTTCCGAAAGTGACAACCGCCTTCCTCAGTCTGGCTTCCACCCCAAGTGAGCTGCCTGATGGTGTCCTGTCGACACTGGAGAGATTCATCATGCTGCTCTATGACCGTGCGAGCACATGCTGTGACATGAACATGCTGAGAAAGAAACTGTTTTCAAGAAAATCAAGATCACTGAAGGATCTCCTACCAACACGAGCAGCTCTGGAGCAGCACATAAAGAGAGCTGCTTATCAGGCTGGACATATCTAGGGATAGGCTGCAATAGCATTTGTCAGTCTGCAATCACCAAGTGACTGGGGTTGGATGAAGTCGGGTGATGAGCTGGAACCACTCTGGACCACAGTCTCTGAAGTGTCAAAGTCATGCCACGAGCTCATCTCTTGCGGTTGCAGAAAACACTGCGGTGGCAATTGTAGATGCAAAAATAGCTGCACTTAAATGCACTGGACTTTGTGCATGTGAAGGTGGCAGTTATGGTCAAATATCTACAGTGATTTGGCCTCAATAGCCGAATGTTCAGAAATTTTTTTAAGTTTTGGGAGTTCGGAAATTTTTTGTTAATTTTCCAGTGTAATACTTTTACTTGTCTTTTTCATTGTAATAAACTTCGAAAACTATCACAAATGATTTTCGTTACCTGGATTATGTATATTGATGCATTGGAATGAAATATGCAACCGTAAAAACAGAAATACACAGTTTAGCGTATCCTGAACGGCGGCCATCTTGAAATTCAATATGGCGCCCAAAGAGGTTGATTTTCTAGTGGTTCCATATCTAAAAATATTCACCATGTATTACTCTATATCTGTGCCCAAGTTAATGCTTTCATCATAAAATGCACAATTGTTTGGCTATGCCGCTGTACTACTTAAGCCTCGGGCTAGGGTGTTGCTGGCAGTAACCCCCCCCCCCCCCCCCACTGAACTTGTTTATTATGTGCATTTCACATGCATTTTTTTTTCTCACAAACCTGTAAATTATCATCATCATTCTGCAGTCATTTTCCACTCTTGTGTGGGTTAGCCACTAATAACTGAAGGCAGGTCTCCATGCTGCACAGTCTATTGCAGTCTCTCATCAGGTTCCTAACTCTAATGTCATATCTTACAACTTCTCCCCATGTCATTCTTGACCTACTCCTGACTCACCTCCCTTCACATTTAGGTTCATGCACCTCTTAGCCCAATTGGCCTCATCCATTCTCTCCACATGCCAAAACCATCTTTGTTCTTTACAGGGCCTCCTGTCTTCAGTGTCACAATGCACATCCATCTCACCATTTTTCCCTTCAGCTCATTCAACCCCAATTATGTCATCCACTTTAACTAACCACGTTTCTCTTCCATACAACATCATACTTCTCACACCAGCCACATGCATTCCTCCCTTCACTTGAAGAAAAGGTCCTTTTGCCAACAATAAAGGCAGCAGCTCCATAAACTTCCCCCAACCACTTCTTACTCTTGCCAATGAGCTGGCTTAAGCACCCCCACTGCACTGACTATGTCACCTAGCTAACAGAACTCAGCGAAACAGGCCAGAGACATGTCCCCAATGTTCAGTTTCTCCAGCCTTGCTGAGCACATACAGGACACTAAAAGTGAACAACAACTTAGTCCATATCTACTCCAGTGCACCTCTTGTGTACCCACCTTCCACACTCATTACACATTATTATAATGTTGCCAACACCGTTCTTGAAACAGCACATGGCAATTTTCCACCACAGGTCCCTCACCCACACCACTAATCAATACTTTTTTCAACACATTCACTCTCAGGCCCTTTGCTCCCTATTTCATCCCTCCATCTCATAAATTTCTCCACTGCCTCTTCAATACAGATACTATCTGCTATCAGCACTATGTTATCAGCAAACAACAACTCCCAGGGCAGACCAGTCCTTATAACCCATGATATTGCCTCCAGCACCATGGTAAACAGAAGGGGGCTGATGGACATTCAAATTCCCCACTTCCTTCACAATTTACTCTCAAAGAGGTTTCTGAGCCCTCATATAATGCCATAACAATTTGAACAAGACACTCCTCAACTCCTAGCTTTCTCATTGCCCAACTTATTATTTCACGTGGTACCCTGTCAAATACCTTCTCTAAGTCTACAGATACCGTATAAACTCGTGTATAGTTCGAGGTTTTAGGACCAAATTTTTAGGCAAAAAATTGGGGGTCGTCCTATACATGCGTAATCATTTTGCTAGGTTGAACCCGTGCATGATGGGAGCAACTTTTAGCTACAGACACGAAAAATATTTACCATTTACTGCCAGTAAACAATAGAAACGTAAAATATGTACCAATTAGTAATGAAAAGTTGTGCAGTTCCTTCAGCAAATGAAGCTCACCAACTTACAATAGGCTAAATTACCTTACAACGTGCTTTCAGTGGTCTATGTTGAAGTGCTTAGAACAGGCTAACTTATCATATCATATACGGTACCACAGTTCTCATTGATCTACAAAAAATACCGGTAATAAAAACCTTTTTGATATTTCACACTTAATATAATACCCGGTAATCTACTTCAACCTCCTATTGTTTACAACGACGCATGATGCACCACCAGCTGTTGAGTATCAGCTAGACGGTACACGTGTTTTTCGAATCGTTTTCAGTTAAAAAACTGTTACATCACATGTATATTTTACCTTAACTGTGCCTGAATGAATATATCCTCGGAAATAAATAGTAGTTTTGCTGAAACGTGATGTATTTTAATGTAAAATAGGATAAAATACATGACGAAAACAAAAGATTTTACCTAACCTTCCGATGCTCAAGAGAAGTTACTCGTTTTTTTTAATATTTTAATAGTTTTTTGTTAAAATATTGTTATATTACAACGGTATTCTATTCATACTGTGCTTGACATAATGCATTAACGGGAAGGTAATATTTTTGCTGAAATGACGTACGTGTTACAGTGGAAAGTGGGATAAAATCGTGACGAAAACAATGACTTTCACTTTCTTTCGTTCAAAAGTTGTTACCGTAATCGCTTTTCAAATGGTTTTCAGTTAAAAAACTGTTGTATTACAATAATATTCTATCCTAATTGACTTAAATAAATAGTACGATACCATCTTTCTGAATATTTTCATTAAAATCCATCAAAATCATTTTCCTTGTCATCGTCTGCAGCACCAAACAGCTTCTCCCAGTCCTCTCCTTGAAGAGGGCTAGAGGGTACGTGTTTTTCGAATCGTTTTCAGTTAAAAAACTATTACATCACACGTATATTTTACCTAAACTGCGCCTGAATGAATATATTCTCGGAAATAAATAGTAGTTTTGCTGAAACGTGATGTATTTCAATGTAATATAGGATAAAATACATGACGAAAACAAAAGAATTTACCTAAGCTTCCGATGTTCTTGAGATGTTACTCGTTTTTTTAATAGTTTTCGGTTAAAATTCTGTTATATTTCAATGATATTCTATTCATACTGTACTTGATATAATACATTCACGGAAATGTAATATTTTTACTGAAATGATGTACGTGTTACAGTGGAAAGTGGGATAAAATCGTGACGAAAACAATGACTTTCGCTTTCTTTCGTTCAAAAGATGTTACCGTAATCGCTTTTCGAATGGTTTAATTAAAAAAACTGTTGTATTACAATAATATTCCCTCCTAATTGACCTGAATAAATACTTGAATGGAAATATACAATATTTTTGTTGAAACTACCCGCGTTTCAGTGTAAAGTGTCGTAATAATAAATGCCAAATAATTTGCCTTCGGCACTCGTGGTTCAGGCACGGCGCGCCTCAGTTTATAAGACGTAGAGCGTTTTTACTGAAGGTTTTGTTCTTCCATTACCCTCAAAAACGTGGGTCGAACTATAAACGAGGAATATCATAAATTAACGATTTCTTGGTCAAAAAATCAGGGTCGACCTATAAACGAGGGGGGGGGGGGGGGGGGGTATAGACGAGTATATACGGTATGTAGCAAAATTTTATCTTGCTCCAGATATTCTCTTGTAGCTGCCTGGCCATAAATATTACCTCTGCAGTCCCCCTAACTGGCATAAACCCAAACAGCAATTTGTTTATATTCACTTTCTCCCATATAATTTTCTCAATCAATCATTCCATAACTTTCAAAATCAGATCTATCAGTTTCAGGCTCTTGTAGTTCCCACAAAAATTTACAATAACACTCTTCCTTTTGTCATCTGGAAGAGTACATTGCATAAGTCAGTTCAATCACCACTGATGCACCTTTATGACCCAATGCTGTCAACATTCCTGCAAGTATCCCAAAGCTCCTAGACGATTTTCCATTCTTCATTTTCTCAATTACAGTAATTTTATCAACCATTCCCTTCCATTTCCTGTATGGTCCTTGTACTGGTTCGACCAATCCTCATTCATAAATCAATCATAATCTTTTTTTCCAGAGATCCTTGATTTCCTCAATATCAACCACCATATTACCACAGTTGAACCCAGTATTTGCCAAGCTATTCTTAAAACCTTTCCTCTTGTATTTGCACCATTCAACATATGTGAATGATTCTTATTTGCGTTTCTTAGCATTGTAAACCTCTCTTCTGAGTATGCATATAAAGGGGCTATAATAGCTGGTAAAACAATTGAAAACTCCATCTTACCCATAGAAATTTGCAGCTGACAACTGAGTATTTGTACTAATCACAGTACCAGAAGCTCCCATCATCCCTGGCTGGAGAACAGCAAAATCACGATGATCCTTCAGCCAGTCCTTTAGTTGTCCAAGTGTTGGGGCTTCTGCACCTGATCGAACAAATGTTACAACATTAATTAATTGTTATAAAATTGTATAAATAGAACAGAACACAATATATATATATATATATATATATATATATATATATATATATATATAATATATATATATATACACACAGTCATGCGCCGGTTAACATCCGATCGCATATACGTCCGTGCCCCCCCCCCGCCCCCCTAAAAAAACTTCCGTGACGCCTGCTGGATCACCACTCCACAATCCCCTGACGGAGACATGATGATCCTCCCCATACTGGTCAGATAATTATGTGTTAAAGGAATATGCTTCCTTCCTTAGGCTTTTTTTTAAGCATTCGCCTCCAGGTGTAATGTTAACCTACATCTATTGAGGATAAAATCTTTCACCTACAAATTGACAATAACACACTTGCTGAAATCAGACATATCTAGTTGCCTCAACAATTGCAACCCCAGTTGCAGTTGGGGTTGCAATTTCAAATTCTGTGTCATTACTAAGGAATAGCAAAGTCTCTGGTGCACTCTAAGATTAAGAGAGAAACTGGAGGACTCAGGCGTCCTGATGTGAGAGAAAACGGACTCGTATGATGGAGGACCAAATAAAAAAAGCATAGCTACATGCTTTGTGGACTGCAGTATTAAGCGTACCCTTTTCATCACTTTGTAATAAACCAAGCCATGCCTATGTGTGTTTATGATATTTACCATAACATTATATGTACAGTCTGCGCGGAATGTTAAGTCGCGATAGGGCCGATGAACTAAGTTCTCGCAAAAATAAGATCATATGTTGTGAAGCCTGTCCTGGGATGCGAGATGTCAAAACGCTTGGTTTGTTGGCAAGTGCTGACATTTGGCAACTGAGAACACGTCACAGCTTGTAGTCAGTGCACCTCTGGCAGCTGTGAGGGGAATATTTATTGTGCGGGTTCCCGTGCCATGTGGCCATGTTTTGTCTAGTTTAAGGTGTATTAACCCGACATAATGGTCATCAGAGATGTCCAGGAGGGTTACTACAAGAGACGATATTGCAGCAGTGATTGCATTGTACAAAGCGAACCATATACTGAGAGAAATATCGGCTCAGACTGGTGTGGCATTACGAGTTGTTCAAAATCTTGTCAAACGTTTCCGTGACCTTGGAGAGGACGAGTTACCAGCTCCATTACCTAAGTCTGGTAGGCCTAAATTATTGTCTCCACGGACACTTAAGGTTATTTCTCGATAAGTTCGGTCCAATCCCTCAATCACAGCACGTGAAGTGAAAGAGAGAAACCCCCGTCTTTTGAGTCACATCTCGTTACGTTGTGTTCAACAAGCCCTGCAAGATGACCTGGGATTTAAGAGCTTTCGTGCCTGCCGTAAACCTCTGTTGACAAGAGACAGAAGGAAATATGAAGTGTGGGATTTAGAGACATGGAGGAGTGTATTATGGTCGGATGAGACTACGTTTTCTGTGACTGGGAGTAATGGAGGGAGGGTGTACCGCCCCCCCACTCAGACGCACACCTCCCACAGTACACTGTAAAGACTGTTAAGCACCCTGCCTCGCTTATGGTTTGGGCTTCCTTTACGTATTATGGTGTTGATGAACTAGTAATCCTCCCTAAGAACCAGATGATGAGTCAGTACAACTATCTTGAACTGCTCAATGATTTCTTACCTGAATCATTTGATAAAGCTAGGCCAAGCCTTTTCATGCAGGACGGTGCCCCATGCCACACTGCTAAAAGTGTCATACAGTGGCTCAAAGACTGTGAGGTACCTTTCTTTAATGACTGGCCTGGCAGTAGCCCAGATCTTAACCCAATAGAAAATTTGTAGTCCATTGTTACGCGTCGTCTGCGCGACGCTGACACATCATCAATCCCGAAGCTAGAGGCAGCCATCAAGGATACCTGGGCTACCTTGCCACCTGACCTCTTGCAAAACTTTGCTGACAGTGTTCCTCGAAGGCTAAATGGCTGTCTGAAGCGCAGAGGAAACACTACAAAGTATTAATTGAAGTGGTAAGTGTTACTTGACTTTATTTATATAACATAATCGTAAATATCAATATTTATTCAGCACACGATCTAACATTTCGCACAGACTGTATATATTTAGTGGGTCTAAATGGTCGTAAAATGGGAAACTTGGGGTTGGGTCTTGGGTGCCTGGAACTAATTAGAATAAATCCCATAGGTTCTGTACTTTCGTTATCGCGTTTTTCGTTATCACGCACTCGGCGGGGTCCCAATTAGGCGCGATAACCAAGGGATGATTGTACTGTTCTGTACATACTTGTGACAAGGGCCAGTTGCTTCTGGTGTTATGGTACAGGGGTACCACGTGACAGCACTAGGATCCAGCTTCCTCTATCAAGGAATAAACAATTAAAATTTAAATTGAAAAAAAAAAAAAAAAAAAATGGCCCTAGAGCGGGCACAGTCACGTTTATGTCACGTATGCATCGCGTATTCTTATAGATTGTGCTGCCAGGCGTACGTTATCTAGTGAATTTAGTCAATATTGTACAGTAACAATGGACCTAAGTGCAAACCTGTATTGTGCATGTACTAAATGATTACGGAACTAAAATTGTTATGTCTATTGCAAATATAGCTTGTTTATACAGGTATTCAAATAAATTACTATCTTACAAGAATCCCAGCAATTTAAGTTATATTCACCCAGGTCGTTTGGGTGGCAAATTATGAGAAGAGCTTAGTCACTCTTAAGTAATGATAAATAAACACGCAGGCAGGCCTTCAGCGTCAACTGTCAAATCTTATCTCAAATAAATAAACAAACAAACACCAGACATTCTGTCACCTCACCTCCCCCCCTCCCCTGCTCCCTCCCTCTTCCTGCACGCTCGTGGCTACCTCCTTCCTTGTGTTCCAAGACAAAAGATTGGTGATTTCTTTATGTTTATTTTATATAATATCTCAAACTAAAGTTAGGATAATATAATTTGCATTGCTGAAATCATTGCAAGAGAGATATTAATTTAAATATAAGCGTCATATATTTTGCTCAAGATATAAACAATGTAGTTCATTAGTGTACAATACTGTAGTACATTTATAATATAAATTTTTTCAACTGTACTTTTGGGTAGATTTACATAAATTTCTTAATTTATTTTCATCCATTTTGCAATGGGCCCGTCTCATCAACAGAACATATTATATAAATGGGTCAATACATCTGATATTATATTCAGATTCACCCCCTGTAACTTTCCACTGTGTACGAGTAAGACAGGAGTTGTACACGTGAACGGTAGCTTTCCCAAGAGGGACAAGTCCATAGGTCAGCAGCTTTGTAAGCGCGCATCAGCGACGCCCCTTGCTCAGTCACTCAGATCAACTACGATCGAACGGACGTGATCTACGTTTATATTTACACAAACGCCGTCCTCTTTCTCGTTCACTCATATACAGGTACAGTGGAACTTACGGTTGATCTACACTCAGGAATTATAGACATAATCCTTTTATAATAAAACAAAGGAACTTCAATTGGGTCTCGTTACTAAAACCCCAATAATTATCTATGTGAACAAACTGGTTAATTGGGTGACTAACCGACGGATTCATATGGTGGCAGCCAGGTGGTTACAAATACGTGAACTAGTGAACATACCTAGACGTCTGTGTTTTGTGAAAACAGAAACAACACAACAGTCACGCGTTACTGTTACATATTCCGAGTGTTTAAAACTATATCCCGTATCGAGACGATACGTAGTGAGTGCTCCTCACCTCTGACATCCTCAAGAGATGCAGAATTATTAATATAACATACAGCCAGTTTGGTGAACATCCTGTTTCTACCGGCGAAGAAACCCCAGAGTCAGCATTCTTCAGTACAGTGTTGCAGATGGTTTCATAGTCTGTACTAACAGTTGACATTTCATAAGTAGCTGGACGGTTGTGTGGTGTCGCGAGCGTCCATTACATCAGTTCCGGTGTCATCAATCAGTTCTCCATATATACGAGACTACAACGGTTTGGCACACGGCAGTTACATCGGCAGCGGCATAGCAGCGAGGAGACACCGAAAAATCCATCCGTCATCTATATCTGTTCGGCAGTGGAGGTCATCCCCTATCCTGTAGTGGACTCGCCCGTCGTCGAGGTTAGCCAAGCGTCATCTTTCATTACCAAGGGAACGAGCAGGAGGCGTGCGCACCCATCCCAGGACGAAGCCCCGCCTATTCTACCCACCCCACTTCAGATATCAGCTGGAAGGATCGCGTTTTCTTTACAGACGAACACCCTGTAAATAGGTATTTCAATTTACATAATTATACACACATAAACACGTTCGAGAGATATCTTCACAACGATAGGAACATCGGATAGGAGTATTTCATTGACAATGTGTCTTATGTATATTAAATGTACCAACGTGCTATAATTTACAGTGGTTATATCGTGTCTGTTCAATTATTGTTAGTTCAATTATATTAACTACAATTATTTTCAATCATTTCTTGTAAATGAGAGGCAAGTACTTTGCTTTTACCGATTAATTATTCTTTGGCTCACACGAAACTTCTTAGATAATTATCAAAGTTTCCAATGTCTAAAGGTGACGTACACCTAACGCATCTATTTGCTGATACTGTACTCATCGATGATCAAGTAGAGACTGATTTTGAATTTGAGTCAGAAACACAGTCAGTTGATTCGGTAGGAAGTAGTGAGAAAATTATTGAGGAATCATATGACGACTTAAACCGTCGTACCTTAAGGTCTGGAAATCAATATAGTACCTCACCTCAGTATACAAAAGCAGTTACCCCTGTTTCAGGTGATAGTGTGTCTGTTACTAAACCAGTAACAACCTTATTAACCCAGCCTTCTGTTAGGAGTAAGAATACTAACTTGCTTAATATTAACGCTAGAATGACTTCCTCTAACCCTCACGCCAGTGCTACTACCACATCTAAACCTGATAATGTTATTAATATCATGCAGCATGGCGAATACGTCCGTAATTTTACAGGCCAAGATGATTTTCGGGTTGCGCATTTCATACGTACATGTGAAGATACCATGCGCACCGGTAAAATAACCAGTGACGAAGAGAAGAAAGCCTTTGTCCGTTCCCACATTACCCAGGGATCATACGCCGGTAATCATTTGAATGCGTATGGGCTACAAGATCCCAATTATGAAAAGTTTAAATGCACACTTATGGGAATTTTTGGGGGTAGGTCACAGTTGGACGATCTACAGTGGATCTTCAGATGGTTGGACAGTTGTACGCCAGTGGTTCACGCCCAGACACTTGTCGTCGCAGTGGAAATCGCAGGTGAAGTACGCCAAGAAATGGAAGCGACATTCAGAGGCTCAATTTGGTATGACCCAGATGGCAAAATGTCAGCGACCAATGTGGAGACGTTAATAGAATTGATTAGCTTTCTGCTAGTTGTTCGTTGTCCCCTGTACATGCGGGCACAAGACATACGATTTGAACCGCCTATTGATATGATTGAGAATGCAAACAGATTCTGCCCCACAGATACAGGCCCACTAATGGCGCAGTCTCCCATGAATATGGCACAGTTTCCCACGTCTGCGGCACAACCCGAGATACCTCAGATGGCACCCATGACTCCACTCCAAACTCCCTATACGACACCTATGGCTCCAATTGCACCTCAAAACCTGACTTATAAACGAAGTACTTCTTTACGCTGTGCACATTGTAATAAACGTGGCCACGTAATTGATGACTGTTTTCAACTCTAAGGTAATAGTGCCAAATTTAAGGACACACCCGGTGCAAAGCCATTCCCAAGGTCATACAGTGAGGCAGCTAAGGCGGCGCCTCCACCTCCCCACAAAACGCGCAAGTGGTGCGCTCTACACAAGTCCATTTCTCATAATACACTAGAGTGTGACTTGGTGATGAAGGCTAGGAATTTAGATCTTAGTGAAATAAAGGTGTCATACAAGCGTAAGAAGAAACATCCCCAGGACAAGTCATTGGGGGAAGATCTGCGCTCATCACAACACGGAGAGGGATAGGCACAGTATCTCCTGTCTCTCCTCACAGCACTTCTATAGCGGCGTCGTTAGAAGCGGCGCTAAGCAAAGTTGAAGTGTTGTCAGTGCCGGTGAAGGTTGATAATACAACATTGGCTCTTGATAATGACACGGGTGCATGTGCTAATGTTTTGTCCTTGACATCCTATCAAGAGTTACAACGTAAATTCCCTCACCAAAATTTCAAATGGCGACCTAGAAACACTGAGCTTGAAGGAGTATCAGGTCCTCAGCTGAGCATTCAAGGAATGGTGACGTTACCACTCAGGTTTTCAAGACGTGGTGCTCCCTTATATGCGGACTTTCATGTAGTTCAGCAGTTCAATTTGCCAGCTGACGGGTTACTTGGTCTCCCAACCCTTAAAATGAACATGATAGATGTTCATCCACGTAATAATGCTATTACGTTTAAAGGTGTTTCCTACAAAGCTATGAGTCATTCTGAACCTATGCTCACCGCTAGATCGAAAGTGTTGTCCACCAATCCTATTAAGAGGAAGGCGGATCATGCGTCAGAGCTACCTCATGACCTCAACCTCACATTTTCACAGCGTGATTACAGCAGCAATAGTTGGAAGATCGTACCTGCAGTTTTGAAGAGTACTCTCCATTACCAGAATGAGGAATTCACCAAAGCAACTGTTGAATTACCCGACGTGTACACGGGCACAGATGTTGTGTGTCTCCCGGAAACGTGCAGAGTAAAAGGACTATCGTGTGAGTCTACGTTGAGCACAATACGCACTGGTGGTTTGACAGACGTACTGATTCTGAATAGAACAGGCGTTCAATGAATTTTAAAGAAAGGATGTTATTTGTGTGATTTTCTAGTGTATCACAACAATGTCGAAGCACAGTCTACAAAATTCCCAATTGGTAGTATTGTTACGCAATACCAACAGAATCGGCAGGACAGGATAGATCAAATAGCGCCACATGTTAAGGTGATCGATCATCCTCAGGGCAAGACACGCCTTTTAGAGCTGCTTGCTGACTATAGAAACATAGTAGCCTTGCCAGGGGGAAAAGCTAGGTCAGACAGATTTAACATCCCATCATATAGCATTAAAGGAGGGAACAAACCCTATCTACATACCAGCTTACAGACTACCTCATAGCCAGCGTGCTGTAGTTCAAGATATGGTGCAAGGTATGTTAGATGAGAGTGCTATAAAGCATTCTAAATCCCGCTTTAATAGCCCTTATTCCTCATCCCCAAAAAGGATGGTGGATGGCGCCCTGTTATAGATTTCAGGCGAGTAAATGAACAAACAATCCCTGATAGGTACCCTATGCCTGTCTTGAGTGACATATTGCAATCCTTAGGTAAGGACAATGCAGTATTCAGCAACTTAGATTAGATTAGTGGGTATTGGCAGATACCACTAGATGAGAAATCACGAGAGGTCACGACGTTCAGTACGCCCCTAGGCCACTTAGAGTTCCTCCGGATGCCATTTGGTCTCAGAAATGCCCCACTAACATTTCAAAGAATGATCAACACCCTGTTTGCCAGATTGATTGGTAACACAGTCTGTGCTTATTTGGATGATCTAATAGTAGTCAGTAAGGACGTTGATTCCCATCTGATTAAACTGCGTGAAGTTTTAGAAAAACTTTCCACAGCAGGTCTTAAAATTAAACTCTCGAAGTGTGAGTTTTTAAAATCCAGAATCCATTTCCTTGGTCATGTAGTTGACGGTGAGGGCATCCACACAGTAGATGATAAAGTCAAAGCTGTATCTCAGTTCCCACGTCCTACCTCAGTTGATCATGTGCGTAGTTTTCTTGGCTTCTCTGGATATTATCATTCTTTTATCAAGAACTATGCAACATTAGCATCGCCCTTAACAAGGTTGCGCAAAAAAGATGCAATGTTTATATGGGACGCTGAACACGAAAACAGTTTTGCGGCATTGAAGATAGCACTTACAAATGCCCCTGTTCTCGCTTTCCCAGACTACACTCAACCTTTCACTCTCTGTACTGACGCTTCCGGAATTGGAGTCGGAGCAGTGCTCATGCAAGAGGATACGCGTAGGAAGTTTAGAGTGATAGCTTTTGCAAGTTGCAAACTTATTGATGCTGAAACACATTATTTGGTGACGAATTTAGAGACGTTAGCCTTTGTGTGGGCACTTAAGAAATTTATAGACATTATCTTTGGCTATAAGATAAGTGTTTATATTGATCATGCGGCAGTAACTGAGCTGTTCCATGGCAGAAACTTATCAGGCACATTAGCACGCTGGTATCTGACAATTCCAGAGTTTGACCCCGAGTTTAGATATTTACCCGGGAGGGCGAATGTT
Source organism: Homarus gammarus (assembly GCA_958450375.1). NCBI lineage: Eukaryota > Metazoa > Arthropoda > Malacostraca > Decapoda > Nephropidae > Homarus > Homarus gammarus. Next base: position 218,566 of record CAUDMG010000652.1, on the reverse strand, counting down.
GTCAATGATGCTCTGTCAAGAAATATAGCACCAGTAATGTCTGTATCAACCTTCACTCTTTCGCAACTGGAAGATGAGCAACGACGTGACCCATTATGGTCAGCAGTTATTTTTGCTCTCGAATCAGGTGAGGATGTTAAACTCCCTAAATTAATTCTTCCCTTTAGTCAGTTTGAATTACGACATAACATACTCCATAGGTCGAAAAAGACACCAGAGGGTAATGTTTCTCAATTAGTCGTTCCTGACACGTTGTGCAAAGCAGTTATAACATTGTTCCATGATGTCCCACAGGCAGATCACCAGAGTCGTGACAAATGCTTAGCGGAATTATGAAAGAAGTATTTCTGGAACACTATGAAGAAAGACATAGAATTACACATAGCTAATTGTTTGGCATGTGCTCAACATAAAGGTTCTACAGGATCACCAGCCCCGATTCTACCATATCCTACACCAGACCGTCGGTTTGACACAGTCGCTATTGACTTGTTACAACTCCCCAAGAATCATCAGGGAGCAACGTACAACTTAGTGTGTGTGGATCATTTTTCCAGGTTCGTGGTCTTGACTCTACTAAGAGATAAATCGGCCGATGCTGTGGCTTATGCATTAGTGATGAACCTTATGTGTCCATATACTACGCCTAAAGTTCTGCTCTCTGACAATGGGACAGAGTTCAAGAATCAGCTAGAAGTGCAAATATGTGCGCAATATGGGATTAAACAAAGTTTTGTGACAGCTTATCATCCACAGGCTAATGGCCTTGTTGAGAGAACCAATCGCAAAATCCTAGAAATAATGCGTCCGATTGTCAGTGATATGCAATACACATGGGAAGATTGGTTACCGCAGGTAGCAGCGTCTATAAATGGGTCAGTTAATAGCTCTAAGGGGAAATCACCCTACTACATTGTCTATGGTACAGATAAACGTCTAGCTTACGACATCCTTACAGATACGCCATACTAGGGTGTCATACGGAGGCGAATTATTTTTTTTTGAGTTTGAAAAATCGGCCCATGGTATTAATGATGTAGTTCTATGTGCAGAATCATGTGATATCTTCAGATTTGAAAAGTTTTCATTTTTTGCTAGGTAAATTTTAACTTGAAATCTTATGAAAATTCAGTATTCCCACCCTTTTACCAACACCACTAAATAGCTTATTTAAAGTAAAGTAAATGTATCAGGTTAATTTATTAGGATGAAAATGATCCAGAATAGTGAAACGAATGATCTTGACACATTTATTAAATTTAATATTCCTTTAGAAAACAAAATCATCAAATACAAAAACCGGTTTTACTACTATGACCTGGTGTTGCTGCACACCATAGAGAACATGTCTTTCTTGCTTCTGTTTCTACTCATCACCTCCCTGCCGACCACCTGAGCTCGGTTGTAGCCTTCCCTCCTCTCCTGGCTGTACACGTGACTGCTGGCCTCGTTCTATTGCTGTACACAACGCTCTATACTCTGGGTGTGCGAGGGCCAGGCAGGGACATGCATGGGGTTGTCCAGGAAAGCTCTGACTTGAACATTGCTGAGGCTGCAGGTAAGAGGGGGCTCACTGCCAGCCTGGATGTTATCCAGATCTATGAGATCAGTGAGGGTCTTGGCACCTAGATTGACTTCAGGAGTCTTCCTGACCCTGAAGGAATCGTCACCAACTGATTCGTCATGCCCAGATCCTCTCATAAGTCTCATATCCAAGATCTTTTTGACTGCCACTCTTCTCTCCTCCTCATCCTTACTGCAGAGCATTGTCTGCAGAACTGCCTCGGGATGAGCATACCAGGAAGATCTCCTCACAGTCTGCTCCACAATCTGAACAACCTTCCTTGGCTGACTCCTCAGGAGCTCAAGCTGGAAGAGAACATGCCTCGGACCTTCGGAGAACGATGACTTGACCTTGGTGTTGAACCAATTTGGCAAGTAGACACTCACGATGAATTGGACAATAAGTCTCAGGTTGTGAAGCTGGTTCCCTTTCAGTTTATGATGAGCGACCCAAATGCTGCAGAACCTGAGAGCCGTTGTGAGCCACCTAGAATGTGAGACTGGACCTATCTGCAGGTAAGCAAGTCTATCAGGCATGACCCCAGTTTTGATGGCACTGCAAATCATGTAACCATAGTACTGGTCAGTACTCAGGTCGTCAATGACATTATGTGCAAGCTCAACGAGTGGAGGGCCAACTGTGATTTTTTCAAAGCTCGTATTTATTTCTAACTCAGTGGCAGAGTCCAGCATCTTGCCAAGAGGACCAGACCATCTGTTGTTTAAAAGAGTCTTGCCATCCAGCTCCTGGATCAGATGTCTGAGTGGCAACTCGTTGGTGTGGAGGTCACAAACAATCCAGACCAGCTTCCTCCCAATCTTCCGCTCTATCCACTGTATGACCCCCCCTTGCCACCCTGTGTTCGTGTTGCTGCTGTCCCCTCCAATGACCTGCAGGGTCTGGTCTACGTTCCTCTGTCCGAGCCAGTTCACAATGTTATCTGCCACTATCTCAGCTGGTTTCCTGATGTCATCTTTCTCTGGAGTGAAATGCCACAAATACTTCCCTCCTGGTTCACTGCAGCAGGAGAAGTGTTCCTCCTTCACCATGGCAGGGAACAACTTGTCAGAATCTCCAACTTTCATGAACACTTTAGTGTCATCCCTTCTCCCATCAAAGAACAAACAATTGATTCCATTTTCTCTTATCCCCTTATCAAACTCCTCTTCTAGGTTACTGACAAGTTTCTCCTGAGCTCTCCTTACTTTGTTATGATCTATCACCAGGTGATCATCATCAGGTGTTATCAAACCACCGTCAATCCAGGCAGCTGTTGCTATCTCTGCAGTTTCTCTGAGACCAGTGTGGTGTCGCATGCTGGCCAGAGCTATGCTCGGGATATCTTTCCTATTTCGAATGTTATGCCTGGAAGGTTTGGGATCATTATTTTCTGGGTTAGGGACAAAGTCACCATTCTCCTGGTCAGCACTCGGATCAGCCATGGGGAAGTCATTAAACTCTGAATCAGCTTGACTCCAATCATCGGCCTTTTTTACCTCACCCTGGGCCTTCTCAAGTCTCTTTTCCTCGGCAACTCTTCTCTTCTTCTGTCTCTCCGTGGCAGCCTCCTGTCTCTTGGACTCCGGAATATCTTGGCTAGAAATCATGAGAGCCCCTATACTGCCAGTCTTCTCTCTCTGTGCTTTGACAAATGCCAGTTCGATCACAGGAATCTTCAGTTCACGTTTGCAAATACAGGAGATGTGGGCCTAGGATTTACAGTCACGATCGCATCCAAACTCAAGACAGAGAACAATTGGGCACTTGCAAGTAATTATGTCAAATAACTGGTCCAGTTGCTTGGCAAAGCTGTCCTTAACTGCAAGTTTTCCTCTCCCAAGAGAGATATCTCTTGCCTTTTCCCAACTGGCTAGCAGTCTCTCACTAATCTTCTTCTGACTTGTTATGACTGGAGGCTTGAACTGAGCGTTAGCCAGAGTGTACTGTGCCAAGACAGCTTTGGTCATATCACTGGCAATGTCTTTGTTTGTGTAAGTTCTTTGGTTCTTTTCACTGATTTGCCTGATTAAAACACCGTATCTCAAGGCATCTCTCAATGTAGGCAACTCCGACTTCAGGAGCTCTCTCCCAGACCCAAGATAGTGACTGAGATGGCTGGATTTTTGGTTCCTCGTCCTGACACAAGCAGCCATCGCAAATATTATCAACTTATAAATGCATCAGAATCTGAAACAGAAAAAAATATTGTTAGTTGGGTTGTTAAAGAATGAAGTCAGAAAGCAATGTTCACTATTTAATTGTAATGCACTAATGCAGCTGTACGTTAGATTTTCGATAAATTTCACGCTAAAATTTACCTAGCAAATGGTTGCAAAATATTGAAACTGAAATTATTTTCTGTTTATATACACTAAAATCTACCAAAAAAGTGATGGGCCATTAGTTTTAGCTGATCTTCCCTCCTATGACACACCCTAACGCCATACCCATGTTATAATACGGATGATTTCGCGGTAAAACAAATTCGTGTCTTCACAGATATTCATACCCAAGTCCAATCAATTTAGCGTCGTCGTGCGCCGAAATGATCATCAAGCAACATAAACATGCTAAATCTGTTGTATTAAACGTAGGTGACGCTGTAATGGTAAGAGAACCGGAAAGGCACTCCAAGCTTTCGGCTAAATTTTCAGGTCCAATAAATTTAAAATTTGGAAGCCCAATGCACATATTGCAGATGTCGTGCATGTGGATCGTCTTAAAAAGACCCATGAGAATTTATTACCTCCAGTTGATGATAATGTGATAGACACATCTTTACAGACTGTACAGAAGCAGATTGTACCAAATGACTATTGTATGAAACTTCGTTCTGCAAGTAGATGTTAAACTGTGTGTGTAAATCTCTTACAGAATGGATTGGAACATCATTGTGTTGCTTCTACTGTGTTGTTGCACTGTTGTGTTGACAGACATGTCCACATCAGTCCTCAAACCGGGTGCACTAGTTGCACCTCTCGGACGCGTTCTCATAGTTGAGGATGTGGTGAACATCAAGTATGAACTCCACCCACTACTCCAGCTTCCGCGTCAGATGAACAACGTCGACGCCCAACGAGAGTCAGCATTGGACATCCTTCATGGTCTCAGCGCAGCTTCTAATGAATCGACGATAGTTTCACAAACTATTGACCTTCTACACTTTCGTCTCCAGAACCTTCGCAAGTTTCACGTCAATGTTGGGAAGAATATATCAGCGTCTCAAGCGGATTTTGCTAAAGAAGTGCATTCTCAGATACGACGAAAAAGGGGTTTCTTTAATTTGTGGTTCTTATCCAAAGCACTTTGTTTGGCGCGGCAACGGCCGATGATGTAGCTAAATTGGGGGACCGAATGAACATTGTCGTTCAGGCTGTATCTCAACAGAAACGTGTTGTTTCTCAAACCTTTCATGCGATTACTGCTTTAGAATCAAAGGTTAATGCAATAATACCGGAGTCTAACCAAGTTTTGAGGATTGTTAATAGGCTACAGAACACAGTCCCGACGTTAGAATGGCTCCTTTATTTCACAGAATATTTTCATGCTGCAGAAATTTCAGTTCAAAAGATTGTAACCTCTAAAAATGAACTATTTGACAGCATTGTAGATGCAGGCATAGGACGTGTGGACGCAAAGCTTGTGCCTGTGCGGACTCTTCTTGACGCTTTACAGATAGCCAAGTTGCAGTATCAATTAACTCCTATTTTCAATGACAATGAGGTTGAATATTATTACCCACTGTTGGAGTCAACTCTCACGCACAATGCTATCCTGATCCACATTCCTATGCGAGGGAAACATCCGTTTCATGCATGGCATTTAGAACCCTTTCCCTGGTATGTAAACGACACACTGTATACTCTCGATAGGCCTAGAGAACTCTTTCTAATAGATGAAGATTATTCTTTATTGTTAATAGAAGATCTTAAGGTACTGTCACAGTGTAAGTCGTCTTATCTACACCTACACGTATGTCCAGCCTACATGTTCATGTTTATTCATGCTGCAGAGGGAATATGTGAATTGGCAGTCATACAACCAAATGTACGCACAGCACAACAGAACATATGGGATTAATTCCAATAGAAACTGGCCCGATCCCCAAACTCCACTTTTTCCGACACAATACCTATGTTCTAGTAAAAATAACATCTTAATTTTATGATGGTACATGCACACAATTAATACTTAAGAGAAATAGAGAAATACAGTCGCCAAGTTAATGTCCATTCAAATAATGGACTCAACTCCCTCCCCCTCTTCTCACACTACACTGCTGGCTCTTCCCTTTCTGAGAAATTTTGGGGGGAAAACCACTAAATTTTAATAAATAATACCTCAAACTAAAGTTATGATAATACAATTGACATTGCTGGATTCCTTGTAAGACCAGGAATAATTTGAATATAAATGTCATATATTTTGCACAAAAGATAACATATTTACTGAGTAAGCATTATATCTAAAATTTGTATGTCTAATGCAAAATCTATGATGTTTACATTCAAAATGATCACCAAATTGAAAGAATTCCAGCAATGTAAATTATATTCTGGCCGGGTAATTTGTATGAATTTTATGAGCTAAAACAGAGAGGCAGGCAGGGTGGGGGGTGGGGGGAATCTAAAAATAGCTCTCGAGCCGGACACTCTGCGCGTATAAGCTGGACACTCTGCGCATATGCGCGTATACGTGGAAAAAACCGCGTTAAGTGAAAGTTCAGCTCTGGCGAGGCACCGCGTATACGTGAAATCGCGCTAAGTGAAACCGTGTTAAGCGGGGTATTACTGCATATTAAAATAAGAAAAATTCAGATAATATATAGGAAGTGAGTGTGTGTTGAGGTGGTGGGTTAATGGGCGATAATATAACCGCATAACTGTGATCCCTCCCGACCACATGTTTGTAAGTCAGCTGGTTGACTGCCAGAACTGTGTCTGTCGTTCAGAGGATGGTGTGAGTTTGAAAATGATAAATGTACGACAATTTATAAAAATTGGTACAAAGCCGCTGAGAGCCTGATTGTGATAACAGCTGGCTGTGTTGGTGCCATATTTGTTTATTGTTCGATAGTTGGTTGATGCTCTTCCAAAATTCACTCAAAATCCAATTATAAATTTATTTGAGCCCTAGAGTAATTAGTGTTAAATGTACTGTCCTCTTTCTGTAACCACAACCAGTAGTGGTGCACAATGTACAGTCTCGTTGAAGATTCTACGAACACTGCTGGAGGCAGCTGGCAACTCAAGGCCGTTTGTTTACTATAGTACGTAGTATAATATAATACGAAACAACAAAGCCCTACCATTAAATTAAGCAACGGGAAACTAAGTAACCAATCACCTATCACTTTTACATTTATTCATAAGTTTTACTACGTACATAGTAAACAAACGGCCTTGAGTTGCCAGCTGTCTCCAGCAGTGTTCGTAGAATCTTGAACGAGACTGTTCATTATGCACCACTATTTGTTGTGGTTAAAGAAAGAGTTAAAGTGTTAAATTAGTAGTAAAATTAGATTCTGGTAAAGAGATTTGGAGGAGGACAGTGAGCAGTGGACATAGCAAGAGCTGTTGGTTTGCAGCCAACAACTGTAGGTAAGAATAATTTGTGGAAATGGAGAAAATATCCAATCATGTGCTAAAAGTGTTACTCCATTATCTGCTACAAAGTTAACTGGTAAGAGAAGTGGCATTATAGAAAATATGGAAAGAATGCTGAACATGTGGATCGAGGATCAAGATCAGCAAAACTTTCCATGTTCGTTGCTCTTCATACAGGCAAAAGCTCTAAGTTTATTTTAAACCGATTACTGTATTGGCGGACAAATACGACAGCTTGTGAGCAAGCGAAAACATGTTGAGGGGCGCTCGTAAGGAATTCATTAATCGAGGGATTGCTCGTTAACCGAAGTGAAGAATCTTATGGAAGGTAATTCGTTAACCGAAATTTCGTTAACCGAGGCACTCGTTAACCGAGGGATTACTGTACTTCACAGTGAAACCTACTGCTTGCTATAACAGAAAATTACCTTCACTAGTGGGTGCAAAGAAGAAACCATGAGCAGGGCAACCTATCTGGGCCACAGATAAGGCATCAAACACTTGTTTATTATGCTGCAGTTGCACAGAAGAAACTTGTTAACTATCCACCACTGTTCAATGCTTCTGTTGGTTGGTTGGCTGCCTTTAAGAAGCGTTATAAAGTCAAGTTTGCCCACCACCATGGGGAGAGTGCATTGGCTGCTGTCGTAGCAGCAGAAAAATATCCACCTGTCTTTCAAGTTCTTGTGAAAGAGGATGGTTATTGCCGAGACCAGATCTTCAATTGTGACATAACTGGCATTACTAAGGATGAGAAACAGACAAGGGGTGTAAAAACTTAAAAGGACAGGATTACAGTGGAAATTTCTTGATGAAACCCCTGGTTGTTAACCATGCTGTCTGTCCTAGAGCCTACTGTCATGCCAATATGTCACAGCTTTGTTCCTGATACCTAACAATACTGCCAGAGGAAGAACATTGACTTCAAAGTGATCCTGGTGATGGATAATGCTCCTGGACACTCATAAGTTTCTAATTGGATGCCACCCTAATGTACAAGTTATCTTCCTTCCTCCTAACACCACATCGCTTCTGCAGCCACTTGACCACGAATTCATCAGTAACGTTAAACTATTCTACTATAAGTCACTCTATAAAGACTTTCGTCAGCAGACAGACTCATTAGTTGAGTTAAAACAATTCAAGGCAGAACTCTCTGACAGTGACCAGGCTTTACCAGCTAACCAGGAGGAGGAGGAGATGGTAGACAACCTGATTCATAGCACCTCACCACCCTTCAACCTTGAAGTGTTATCAGTTTGTCAATTTGGAAAGAAATATAGTATTAAAGATGCAGCGTACAGAATTGTTGAGGTATGGTGTAAGATTAATGTTGCAACAGTGCTACATTCATGGAAGCCTTTGTTTGCTAACTCCAAGGTAAGTGGGGCAGAGCAGACCAAGGCAAGCAGGGAGAGGCTGTCCCTGAGGGCAAAACTAATGGACACAGTGGAGGCAGCACGGTCAGTCTCAGCACCGGGATTTTCGGATGTTCAAGTTGAAGATTTGCAAGAAATCATTGGTCAATATCAGCAGCAACCGACAATTGAAGAAATGTTGGAGGAGGATGAAGAATAAGAAGAACAGCAACCAACACAAGAGGATGACATTAAGCCTGGTGAGCCTACAACACGCCAGCTGACTGAGATGCTCACAAGCATCGCACATCTCAGTCAACAGCTAGAAGAATATGAAACCAGGGCTCATCCTCGGAACATTATCTGCCCTGTCATTGATAAGGTTACGAGGAATATAAGGCCTTGTACAATCAAAACAAAAGTCGTGTCGCGGTTTTGTCTGAAGATTAAATATAACTCGTGAAACATTACGAGAGCCCTACCACAAGGCACAGCGCACCAAAGTTTTAGCCCTTCAGCATATGTTTTCACCTAATTTCACAACACGACTTTTGTCTTTCATTGTACATGTCCCGTGTTAATACTCAGAAGGCCCTTATTACTTGGTACTTGCTCAGCCTGTTATTAATGCCTTGGCAAACATCACTTTAAGAGATGAAGATGGCACCACCGCTGATGATATTGAAGTGTTGGGTGACTTACTGGTGGAAGAGCTGCCACAAGACTTTGAGGGATTTGATGCTGAGGTTAAAGGAGGTGTAGAGGAGGGAGCAGGGAGGAAGCAGTAACCAGTCCTCCCTGCCTCGGAACCTATCAACCAGCCCTGTCACGTCAAGTTATTCTACAGTTTTAGTGTAGGAGTGTGTGTATAAATACAGTATTGTTATCAACAATATGTACAATATAATATGTATGAATACATTACAGTAATGTCATTTTCTAGGTAGGTAGGTTGTAGGTCATTATAGAGGGGTTCGGGTGATTGACTGCAAAACTGATTAGGTTTATTTACATCTATTTCAACGTCACTTGTTTGGCAATTTTGAGTTATCGTGACACTAAACTGATACCAATTCATTGCTAAACTTGAGATCCTACTGTACAGTACTGAATTTAGTCTGGGATATCAATGCATTACTATGTAGGAAATTACCAAACTGCTGAACATTTGAAAAGGCTCTTAGTGAGACTTGGCAATGATTTGTTTTGTTTGCTAATATGTTACTAGTGACCAGCATAATTTGATCTCGTCAAGTAATGTTGTCCAATAAAGGAATGTATCACTTACCAGTAAGGATTTTTCTGGTACTTTTTTGATATACTAAGACTCGAGGTTCACTCTTTTCAAGTGTAGTCACTGCAGCTGCCAAATTTTGTACTTCCTCTACCTGGAAAAAAATAAAACAAACTTATGTTCATTGCCAGACTGCTAATAGGCAACTGGGGTGGTTACCTATTTCCCAGTTTTAAGTTCATATTATCCCAGTACAAAATTGAAATTATGAAGGTTTGATCTGAAAATAATTTATGTTACAAACTCAGCAAATTAAGACCCCCAAAACTTTCATCTAATTGTAATACAGTTGGAACCAGCTTATAAAATTATCCCATATATAGGTTATGAAAGATTTTGAGATAAGGTAAAAACAAAGTAGAATAAATTTACTATAAGCTCATGTATCTGAAGAACTAAAGTACCTGTATGTTCATTCATAATATGGAAAAAAAATGGTTGACACAAAACAAATACCCTTTCCACTGGCAGGATATTGATTCACAACAAGAAAAAATATTAATTCTTGAAATACCTACCAAACAATATTTTCAATCCCCAAAATACGGCATGATCCTGATATCCTATACTGTACTGTATTCTAAAGGAACCCTGAGCAACATGCTAACTGCTGCCTGCCTTCCATTGTCAGTGCAAACCATTGAATTATTAGCCTACTTGGGTCCAGTAATATATCCATTATCCGGAATCCTGCTCAGCCGGAGCTCTCCAACAGCTGGAATTGAAATTTGCTCAGAATTTCTCTGGAATATTTCTGTCAATTCCGGTTTTGGAAATTAATTTTCCGAGGTTGAAAACGAGGCACATTATTTTAAAACAGTGAAAAATTCCAAAAATTCTCTTTTTTCTTTTCTCTTTTTCTTGATCCGGATAAAGAGTCTGAGGTTATCAGCCCCCACCCCCACAAAAAAAATTCAGGAAACTATCTCCAAGACTTTTCCCAAACCTGGAAGCATATTTCAAGTATGAAAAACAGATGGGGTACCCCAGGATACGAACGGGTTCCATTCCTTAAGGACGTTCTTAAGTCGGATTTGTACATAAATCAGAACACATGCTATGTGAGTACAGTGGGGTATACTATAACGAATCTAATTGGTTCTAGAACCTTGTTCGTTATAGCATTCGTTCGTTATAGGATTAATCCGTTCCAGGCCCCCAAATACAACCACTTAACACTGAAAAATATAATATAAAATTGTAAAAATTGTAAAAAAGTGCATAAATATGCATCTAAACCCCTGAAATAAAGAGTATCATTAATGCTTGTAATAAAAAACAATAAATTAGTAAAAAAAAAAATTGTTCTTAATAATGTTCATTGTAGGAGTTTCGTTCGTTATAGGAATATTCGTAGTAGGATCCGTTCGTTATAGCATACCATACTTACAGAACAATGTTTAAAATTCTACTATATCATAGCCTAAGTCCTTATATAAATGTAAAATCACTTACATTAAGACAAAAGAAGAAATAGAATGACATAATAAAGTAAATAGAAAATAAGTCATCACAGACATCGTGGTTTAGAATTATCCAAGGATTTCATCCTCCAATTTAATATACTCTTTGCTGAATCACCAAAGCGCCATCAGCTCGTTGAACAGGCTTTGTTTGAAACATAACATAGTCTAGGATTGCTTTTAGTGTCCTTGTGATATGGTAGGCAGCATTCCCTGGTCACACGCATAAGGTCTAGGGTTCGAGTCCTGGCTGGTGAGGTTGTCAATTATATGTTCAAGTCCGAATGTTATATATATATATATATATATATATATATATATATATATATAATATATATATATATATATATATATATATATATATATATATATACACACAGGTAGTTCTGCTATAACGCGATAATTGTGTTCTTGTAAAATATCGTGTTATAAAAAATCGCGTAATAGAAATAACAGGGCTTATGGAGAAAATAGGGTTAGGTGCAGATTACTCGAAATCGAAAAAATTTAGTAGTTAGCCTAACACAAAGGATAGCACAGTCTAAATAAATGTTACATTCATATCTAATAATGAAATCATACAGTAAATGTAACACTTTACCTTGAAAAAAATATGAATGTAACTTGATGGAGGAGAAGGGTAATTTTGAGGTTGATAAAATCGAGCTTCTCTTCAAGTGTTATATCCTTTCTTTTGCGATCATCACCGGGAATTCTATCACCAGAACGCTTCTTGGAGATATTCTTCTTTACCATATTCACAGTTAATACCACAAAATTGGAGAAATAGTAAGCAAAAATCGCGTTATAGCAAACAAGCGTTCGTGTTATACAAATATCGTTCCCAATTCATAAATCGCGTTAGAGCAAATTCGCGTTATCAAAACACACGTTATAGTAGAACTCACTGTGTATATATATATATATATAATATATATATATATATAATATATATATATATATATATATATAATATAATATATATATATATATATATATATATATATATATATATATACATCTAGACCCCGACTTACGACGGGGTTAGGGACCCAAATCCAGGTCGTAAGTCCGACATAGATAAAAAAAAATCTACAATGAAATACAGTACAGTGAAAGTAATAAATAATAAGGAATGGATAGTGTGACTGAGCACTTAACCTTTAATGTAGTCAGCTGAATGCACATGGGGCCCCCATAATTTTCTAATTATACATGGAGACTACATTAACTGGAATCGTTTCGGTATAGAAAAAAATGCGTGTGTCATTTTGAGAGAGAGAGAGAGAGAGAGAAGAAGAAAAAAAAAAAAAAAAAAAAAAAAATAATAATAATAATAATATAAATTCTGCGGCGGTCCTAAGTCCCGACGGTCGTAAGTCCACGTAGTCGTAAGTTGGGGTATATATATATATATATATATATATATATATAAATATATATATATATATATATATATATATATATATATATATATATATATATATATATATAGATATATATATATACATACAGGTAGTCGTCGACTTACGACCTAGATTGGTTACGGCCGCCCGGTCGTAAGTTGATCTGGTCGTAAGTCGGCCTATGTTATAATTACCTTACGTATATTATAATGTGTAATGATAATATAATCATCTTTAAGTCATATTTTATCAACATTTTCTTTGTTCATTATTGTTACGGTCGTCAGGTTTAAGTAAATCACTGCGTGTTTGTAATTGCGCGCGGCTCCAGCTCCCGGCAGCGCCAGGAGGCTGGGGCCAAAACTGTCGTACCGCCGGTCGTAAAGTCGAACAGACGTAAGTCGCATAGGTCGTAAGTCGACGACTACCTGTATATATATATATATATATATATATATACACACTTTTTTTTTTTCCGGGGATTAGCCCACCCGGGCACAGGTCTGACCCACATCAGGGCCTAGGGGGCGATAATGTAATAATATTAATAATAATAATGATGATAATAATAATAATAATAATACAGTCGACCCTCGTTAATTCGGACCCCTTTAATCCGGATTTCGGATAATTCGGACAAAATCTGAACGATCTTTTTTCTTTTTTTTTTTTTTTTTTTTTGTAGGAATATTACCTATGCAGACCTTAAGCTAAAATGCTGGTCCACCCACTGCTGGGATAAAACACCAGCGTCTTTTTGGTTAAATGTAACATCGCCACCACTAGTGTGGGGGGAGGATGCAACTTTTAGCTTAGACATGAAAAATATTTACCATTTACTGCCAGTAAACAATGGAAACGTAAAATATGTACCAATTAGAAATGAAAAGTTGTGCAGTTTTTTCAGCAAATGAAGCTCACCAACTTACAATAGACTAAATTACCATACAACGTGTTTTCAGTAGTCTATGTTGAATTTCTTAGCACAGGCTAACTTATCATATCATATACGGTATCACAGTTCTCATTGATCTACAAAAAATACCGGTAATAAAAACCTTTTTGATATTTCACACTTAATATAATACCCGGTAATCTACTTCAACCTCCTATTGTTTACAATGACGAATGATGCACCACCAGCTGTTGAGTATCAGCTAGACGGCACACGTGTTTTTCGAATCGTTTTCAGTTAAAAAACTGTTACATCACATGTATATTTTACCTTAACTGTGCCTGAATGAATATATCCTCGGAAATAAATAGTAGTTTTGCTGAAACGTGATGTATTTTAATGTAAAATAGGATAAAATACATGACGAAAACAAAAGACTTTACCAAACCTTCCAATGTTCAAGAGAAGTTACTCGTTTTTAATAGTTTTTGGTTAAAATATTGTTATATTACAACAGTATTCTATTCATACTGTGCTTGATATAATGCATTCACAGAAATGCAATATTTTTGCTGAAATGACGTACGTTTTACAGTGGAAAGTGGGATAAAATCCTGACGAAAACAATGACTTTGAAATGTAATGCAATATTAACCCGTAAATCGGTAAATTCAGACAATCGGTTAAAACGGACAGCCTTTTCCCCCCGATTAGTCCGAATTAACGAGGGTCGACTGTGTAGATATATGAGACGAATATGGCTGTAATATGTAACTCTGTACTATTTACCATTATTGATTCAGGTCTCTGTATTATATGTCTTATAATCATACTCCCTTTTGTCACTGAGTGTTAGTTCATGTTTTGAGCACATGCGCGCTGTACGCGCATGCGCAGAGAGAGATACCCAGAGAGATTCCAAGACAGGACGCTGTTCCCCCTGTCTTAACTCCTTTTGTGTGTTTGTCCCAGAAATAGAACTTACGAACTTGACATCAGTGTGTTTCCTTTACCCCTGATTGTAAAGATCACCTGAGTCTCCCACATGGCGCAGTGTTTAGCTGGGACATCACATTATTCAGAATTGGAGTGGACACAGAATCTCTCTCGGAGCCGCCATCTTGTCAACTTCCCTTGTCGAGTGGATCTCAGCGCGTCCCTCAACAAGATATTCCTGGATTTACAGTGCAGTGTTGTGAAGTGCTTTTTCAGTGTTGTGTGTGCCCTTTAGTGTCTTTAAGTGTTTCCCCGTGTTCCTGCACTTTTTACACAAGAGGGGAGCCTTTTTAAGACCTATGGGAGAGCTCAAGTTTTGACATCCACCCTCATTCGTGTCTCGACCGGCACTGGGCGTCTGAGCCAGCGAGAGGAGTTGCTGTAGCCAGCCAGCGCGCGAGCCAGCCTGCCCCGAGTACACGCACGAACGAACGCACACACACACACACACACTCACAGACGCTCGCAGATATCTTCCATTAAAAGACGATTGCTCTTCTGCTCACTTATTAATTACAGTAATTGTGAGAGAAATAAACCAGGCCATATGGAAGATCAGGAATTTATTGGGTTTTCTTCAGATACCCAACAAGCCCAACATCAGACGGATGTCGGTGCAGTAAGTGGACTCCAAGTGGATCGGAAAGTTGATCAAGCGGTCCCACCCACCCTTAGCCCCCACTACACACGTCCGCAATCTGCCACAGGTGTCGACTTCCTTCATTTAATTCAGTATTTGGAAGAAAACCGACGACAAGACGACATCAGGAGGCGACAGGAAGACGATGAACGAAGACGTGAAGAGAATCACAGACGTCAACAAGAAAATGCCAGATTCAGTGCCATTATCGAGTTGTTGGCACCTGTTACCCTTCAAGCAGCTACTACACCTGCCTCTTCGTCCACAGGTGCACCTGCAGGGTCCTCTTCAACTTCTTTGCCCCCCCCACAGAAAGCACTCGCTCAGAGTCCACCGCCACTCCAAGCTGATGCCTCATTCCAGGTATTCCATGAATGGCGTCGGAGGTGGGACGATTATTCGATGATGGTCGATTTATCAAGGTTGCCTAGGGAGAAACAGCTGATCCAGATGAGGATGTGTCTCACCCTAGAGACGCAACGTATCCTGGAGCACACCCTGCAAATTCCCCACGACACAGACAAGACTGTGAAGGACGTCTTGGATGCTTTACAGACGCATATCAAGGGTCTCCGCAACGAAGCTCTGCGTAGGAGAGAACTTCTCAGTTGTAAGCAGCTGGAGGGTGAGTCGTTTGCTGATTTTTACGTACGACTCAGACGCATCGCTGAGGAGGTTGACGTTTGTCCTGGGAACTCGTCGACTTGTGAGGAAACACAGCTGAAGATGATTATCCTCATGGGCGTGCGGGACGAAGAGCTTATTCAGAAGCTTATCTACCTCGACACTGCCTCTTCTCTACAGGATGTTGTCGCCACCTGCCGCTCTTACGAAGCCACCAGAAGTGCGACTTCTGCCATTCGTGCTCCATCTAACCAGCTGTGTGCCATCTCCGCATATAAGAAGAACAAAGGATGTGACCGGACTTCAGCTTCACATCCGACTTCAGCTTCACATCACTCTTCAGCATCATTTCAGACTTCGATGCCAGGTCATTCATGCCAGTATTGTGCTCGTCGGGATGGTTCTGAATGCCCTGCCGCTGACAGCACCTGCAATAACTGTGGCCGTCGTGGTCATTGGGCTAGGACACTGAAGTGCCCTGCCAACAACGTTCAGTGCCGCTCCTGTAGCCGCATTGGACACTTCGACAAATGCTGTCAGTCACAGAAGAAGAATAATACTACTCGCAAGTCTCAGGCGGCAAAGAACAAGCGCTGTCGTCGCGTGGCATCCTCTTCTTCCCCTGTCAGCAAGACAGCTCAGCCCATCTGTGTTCACCTGTCATACGGCGACATTACTTCCCGTATCCAGATGCTTCCTGACACAGGTGCGGACGTCACAGTCATCGACACAAGACACCTCGACATTCTGGGGATCCCTAGGAGCAGCTTGCAACCAACGTCAACTTCTACAACGCTCACCGCAGACGGTTCTACAATGGCACCTGCTCTGGGTACATTTCAGGCTACCCTCACCCTAGGTAAGCAGTCATGTTCTGCCTGGATTCAGGTCCACAAAGGTGTTCAGATGCCACTACTGTCTTATGGCCACTGTCAAGATTTGGCCATAATATCTCCAGACTTCCCTAAGCCAATTCTGGAAATAAAACATGTCAACAGGTGCAAGGTGCTGCCCCTCCCACCCAATACGTCACCTTCTGCAACCAGGGAGTTCTTCCTACTGCAATTCAAGGACGTGCTGGTTTCCAAGGAGGACCTCAAGACGGCTCCACTCAAGCCAATGGCTGGCTCCCCCATGAGAATACACCTGAAGGATGACGCTGTACCTTTCGCCATCCACACACCGCGACAGATACCCTTCGCTTTTCAGAGCCAAGTTAAGAAGGAACTCGACTCTATGGTAGCCCAGGGGATCATTAAGCCTGCTGGTGACGACCCCTCGGATTGGTGTCACCCCATGGTAGCAGTCGCCAAGAACATTACTGGAGTTCGTATCACCGTCGACCTCACCAAGCTGAATAGCCAAGTTTCCCGCCTGACCCACCCTTCACCGCTATACGCAGTGTGGACCCGAAGGCAAGGTACTTTACTACAGCAGATGCCTTATGTGGGTACTGGCAGATGGAACTTGCGGAAGAAGATCAGTACCTCACGACGTTCATCACACCGTACGGCCGATTTCAGCACTGCAGAGGACCTATGGGTTTCGCGGCTACTGGCGATGCTTTCTGCCTCCGTGGTGACATGGCCCTTCAGGGTGTGGCGTACTGTGTCAAGGTCATCGACGACGTGCTCCTATATGACGAGGATTACTCCACGCATCTTGAGCGAATTCACCAGATGCTCACCAGGTGCCGCAAGTACGGGATCACCCTCAACAAGGATAAGTTTGTGGTAGCCGCACCTAGTGTGAACTTCTGTGGGTACACCCTCTCAGGCAAGGGCATGTCGGCTGATCCTGGAAAGGTCAGCGCGATCCGGGACTTCCCAACTCCTGCCAACCTGACCGACCCCCGCTCGTTCATGGGTCTGGTAAACCAGTTGGCTGAGTTCACCCCCGACATCGCCGCTGCAGCACAGCCCCTACGCCCCCTGATGAGCCCCAAGAGAACATTCACCTGGACAGCTGACCATGATGAGGCATTCCGTCGAGTCAAGGCAGCTCTCCTTAGCCCACCTGTTCTCGCTTCCTTCGACCCGGCCCTGCCAGTTGTCCTCCAGACTGATGCCTCTCGCCTCTACGGGATTGGATACGCTCTGCTACAGGACCACGGCAATGGACGCCTTCGTCTGGTTCAGTGTGGCTCTCGGTTTCTCACTGACGCCGAGACTCGCTACGCTACCATCGAACTAGAGCTGTTAGCCGCCGTCTGGGCCATGTCCAAATGTAGGTTGTATCTGATTGGCCTACAACACTTCAACCTCATGACGGATCATCGGCCACTCATCCCGATCCTGAACCACTACTCCTTGGATGCGGTCGAGAATCCCCGCCTCCAACGCCTTAAGGAGAAGACCTCGCCCTACCTCTTCACAGCTGTGTGGCATGCTGGCAAGCTGCTCTGCATCCCTGATGCTTTGTCACGAGCCCCAGTCAGCCACCCCACACCAGAGGACGAGATCGCATGTGCTGATGCTACTGCACACCTCAGGACCGTAGTGACCGTGAACGCCATCATCTCAGAAGAGTCTCCACCGCAGGACGCCGACAGGACTCTTCAGGAACTCCGAGCCGCGGCAAGAGCGGACCCTTCGTACATCCGTCTACTGAATTGCGTGACCTCGGGATTTCCCTCCAACCGGTACGACTTACACAACTCTTTACTCCCATACTGGAAGATGCGGGACGACCTCTATGCTGATGGCGATCTCGTCTAGTATGGAGCAAGAGTTGTGGTTCCTGCCGCCCTCCGCCGCCGCACCCTAGCCCACCTGCACGACAGCCACAGGGGTGTGGAAGCTACGAAGAGCCGGGCGAGACAAGCTGTTTTTTGGCCAGGCATCGACTCCGACATCGCTAGTTCCGTTCAAGTCTGCGAGCCATGCCAGGTGCTGCAGCCTAGTCAGCAGCAGGAACCCCTCATGAACAACGACAACCCTACGAGGCCCTTTGAGTCCGTCTCTGCGGATTTCTTCGTTGTGGCAGGAAAGTCCTTTCTCGTCATCGCCGACCGGCTCTCAGGGTGGCCTGTTGTCGTTCCCTGCGGAGGAAACACTACTGCCTCTCATACGGTACGTATGTTCTGTCGCTACTTCCGGGAAGTTGGTGTCCCTCTCCGCCTGATGACTGACGGCGGGCCCCAGTTCACCAGCAACGACTTCCGGGACTGCATGGAGCGATGGGGAGTTCATCATGTGGTGTCCTCGCCACATTATCCCCAGTCCAATGGACACGCCGAGGCTGCCGTAAAGTCCGTTAAGCATCTCATCCTCAAGACGGCACCCTCAGGCAACATTGACTGTGAGAAGTTTGACCGGGGTTTATTGGAATTGCGGAATACCCCCAACTTCACAGGTCGCTCCCCAGCACAGATGTTATACGGCCACCCACTACGGTCATGTGTCCCTGCCCATCCTGAGTCCTTCTCGAGGGAGTGGCAGGCCAAGACCGAGGACTGCGATCGTCGTGCAGCCGCCTGTGCTGACCAGGTAAAGGCACAGTACGATCAGCACGCCCGACCCCTTCCCAGGTTGAGTATCGGGCAAACAGTTCGGGTTCAAGACCCAACGTCTCACCGCTGGGACAAGGTCAGGGTTGTCATGGGCTGTGGCAAGACCAGGGATTACGAGGTCCGTCTCCCTAGTGGTCGGGTATGGTGGCGGAATCGCCGCTTCCTTCATTCAGTACCGTCCCCTAGTGGTGAACCCCTCCCCCACATCCCTGTGAACCCTCGCTTGGACAAGAAAAGTAAGTCCTCATTCAGTGACCCCCCAGTTTTCCCATGTCACTCTCAAAGGCTCCTGGAAAAAGAGTCCGCTCGAGATTGCACTACGAGCGTGAGGGGGAGGGAGGTGTAGATATATGAGACGAATATGGCTGTAATATGTAACTCTGTACTATTTACCATTATTGATTCAGGTCTCTGTATTATATGTCTTATAATCATACTCCCTTTTGTCACTGAGTGTTAGTTCATGTTTTGAGCACATGCGCGCTGTACGCGCATAGAGAGATTCCAAGACAGGACGCTGTTCCCCCTGTCTTAACTCCTTTTGTGTGTTTGTCCCAGAAATAGAACTTACGAACTTGACATCAGTGTGTTTCCTTTACCCCTGATTGTAAAGATCACCTGAGTCTCCCACAGACTGTAATAATAATAAAGAATCATAAAGAAATGCAAAAATGAAAAAAAATCAAGGGTGAGAAACAATGTACCTGTATGTATGTTGCGTTGTCAGTAGTAAGAGAAATAATTGAGACCCTGCAATTGTGTGTAAATGAGGCAAAAAGTCAGATCAGCAACCCAGGACTTAGTCAATTTTTGTGATGACATATGTTCTTTGACTTTTCCATTTTTCATACACGGTCTCTGTGCTGGTTCATATTTATTTACTAAAATGGCTAATGTTTTAAAGCAAATTCAATTGAAATATGAATGGCAAATGAACAAAAATGAATAGAGGGACTTAAATGAGGTAGGTTAGGGAAAGGTACTTTGAAAATGTATGTTTTATTTCCGTAGACTTTATGTACTATTAACCGACCTTTTGGATTATCCGTCGGCCCCTTCCCCCCATATGTGGTCGGTTAATCGAGGTTTTACTGTACAGTTGGTCCTCACATTAAGCGGTCCCGCAATCCGCGTTTCACCGTTACCGCGGTGCCTTGCCAGAACCTAACATTTTCACATTTCGCGGTCGCGAACGCCATTCCGCGGAGAGTGTCCGGCGCGACGCTATTTTTAGATTTGCCCCACACGCCACCCGCCCGCCTGCCTCTCCCTCCTCCTCCCTCCGCTTGGGCAAGCGGCGCGGTAAGGTTGCGCAGTGTGTGTCTTTGTTGCGTTATCACTGACGTCATATGACGTATCAGACCTGTGATTGGCCATGCATCCCTACCCCCCTCTGCTGCTAGCTGTAATTGGCTTAAAGTATTATGACGTGTCCACCCGGGGGAGGGAGGAAGGGAGGGAGGGAGGGAGGAGAGACGACGCTTGACCTAGCCGACGAGATGTTGGAAGAAGAACACGTCAGTGAAGAGGAGGAAGAAGGTGCGTCAGTCTCCGAAGAACACAGTTTAAGTCATAGTGATATTAAGTGTGCCATGGAGTTTGCAGAGAAAATTAAGTCCGTCGTTTCCCGCGACAATGACGATGACCGCTATGAAGTCTTCCATAACCGGCTGGTGCAGGCTATGGAGCCATACATCACGGTGTATCACGACAACATCAACGCCAGCCGTCAGCAAAGCATAACAGATTTCTTCACCCGCAACCCACCACAGCCAGCCCAAGCCAGTGATAGTGACAGTGAAGTTGACTTTGAGGGATTTGTCAGGGAAGCCCTGACAACTGTAAGTGACAGTGATGATGATTCACCTAGTAATGGTGATTCACCTGAGGGCCAGTAATCTGCCCTCTGCCTCGGAACCAGCCTCCATCCCCGTATGCCGACCCATCTCTTCTACTACCGTAAGTGTTCCACAAAATTTTTCGTTTTTTAACCTATTCTTTATTTTTCCTATGTTAACCTTTACCTTTCCTAACCTAACCTCTTCTATATTACTTGTTTTTTCATACCATCATAAAGTTAAGATAAAATTTTTACTACAACATAGTTGTGTGTCGTCAAAAAGTGGAGTTTAGGGATCGGCCTGGACTCCATTTCCGCGTTCCTCACTTTCCGCGGGACCCTCTGGGTTACATTAACCGCGTAATGTGAGGACCAACTGTATTATATAAATGGGCTGTTTACATTTGAATTATATACTAATTCTCCCCCTGTAATTTTCCACTAGCTATGAGTTGTCATGCTCGTATCACGTGATTGGTAGCCTCCTTGGGTGCAGCCCATTGACTGTATATCAGTACATGGGTCAGCTCGGAATAAGCCGGCACCCACGCTAGTCACACTCATACTCTTACATCGAACGGACGTGATTAAACGGTCTATTTACATAGCCGCAGTCCTCTCTCTTCACGCTCATAAACAGTGGAAGTTACGGTTGCTGTACACTCAGGAATTATATAAACAATACTTTCTAATAAAAGCAGAAACTTCAATTGGGTGCGTACTAGCACCAACTCTCTCTTCCATTTTCTAGGCTGCCTTCCATACTTGTGCCAGTGCAAATTTAGTCGGTGGGATGAACATCCAGTACCGGATGAAGGGTCTTTTCAGCATAAGATGACTCCAGGTAAGAACAAAGGTATCGGCAGCTTCCATTACTGAACTTCAGTAGGCAGACTACCTCATCCTTGTCACTCACACTGATCGTGACCTAAGGAGATCCTGAACACCTACGCAGATGAGTGTGCACACTTCAGCCTTGAGGTGAATGTACGTAAGACTCAGCTTCTCTTTCAGCTCGCCCCTGGTTCAGCCACACCTCCACCATCCATCCAGCTTAACAGTACTACCCTCACTATTGTTGCCCACTTTCGGTATCTCGGCTCCCACCTGTCCACCACCTCAGACATCGATGAAGAGATTCAGCATCGGATCAGATGTGCATCTCAGGCCTTTGGCAGACTCCAAAACCGTACCTTCAGCTGTAGGGAGCTGAAATTATCTACGAAGTTACAGGAATATCAAGCAGTGGTCCTCTCCACCCTGCTATATGGCAAAGAGACATGGGTCACACACAGGAGGCACCTCAAGGCACTTGAAAACTTTCACCAACATAGTCTATGTTCCATCCTCTGAGTTCGCTGGGAAGACAAGAGAACAGATGCTAGTATTCTTGCTGACACCAACTGTAGGAGCATCGCGGCTACCATTATCCATGAACAAGTACGCTGGACTGGCCATGTTACCCGCATGGATGACAGTAGACTGCCAAAGTAGCTACTTTACAGTCACCTAACAAATAGTAAACGTAATGCTGGCGGGCAACTGTAAAGGTATAGGGATAGTCTTAGGACAACCTGAAAAAGTGCCAAATCGACCCCCTCACATGGGAGACGATTACTCCACACTGTAACGCTTGGAGGAGCACCATACAAGGTGTCAATACTTTCGAGTTAGCCCGACTGCATAACGAGGCAGACAAGCACCAACGCCGGAAAGACTTTGTCGCCACCCCTCCCGCACTAGATGTAGCCCCCTACATGTGCAACATCTGTGATCGACCCTGCTACTCCCGTATTGGCCTCTTTAGTCACCTCAGAACTCACCAACCTAGGTGACATCCTTAATAACTCATACCATTAAATCATAGCCGGACGATCGTCATACTCGATTCCGAGTGACAGCAAAGTAGTAGTACAGTAAAAATAGTAGTAATAGTAGGAGGACCTGGTAACATCATGAGGTCCACAAATAGGGTAACACCCAAATGCCAGCAAGTCCTTCCTCATTGTGAAGCCAGAACACAATGAATGGGCAATGGAGGTGTTCGGCAAGAGGGGGTAAAAATAACAAAGGACGGCCAAAGACATCTACTGTAGGTGCGGTAATTGGCACGAATGACTTCAAGACTGAGTACGTAAAGGGAAAGGTTAATGAGTGGGGTGAAGGGAATCCAAGCTCTGTTTGATATTGCAAACACAGAGCCACATGCGGCTTTTGCGGCATTCACCCATGGAGTCACGCATCGCTGGAATTAGCTGATGTGCACTAACCATGATATCAGACCCCTCCTCCACCCTCTAGAAGAAGCAATCAAGGTTGCTTTTTGCCCAACACTAGTGAAAAACCCATATTTAACCCCAGCAGAAAGGTCACTCAATGCACTACCACTGAGACTGGGAGGGGATTGACTAACCCAGACGAGCTAGCCACCACAGAACACTGTCAAGCTCACAGCAGCCTTCACTGAGCATATAATATCTCAGAATGCAGCAAGTCAGGTGGATACCAACGAATTAAACAAGATTCGACAGTCCATTATGACAGAACGGCAACACACACAAAATGATAAGCTGCAGCAACTGTTGCCACAATTGCCAGAGAACTTGACAATAATGTACCTATAGCACAGGAGGTGGGTGCCTCAACTGGCTAATAACATAAGCGATAAGGTCAAAAGGCTTCAACTTAGTAAACAAGAAGTCACAGATGCCATTGCTCTAATGTACAATAGGCCGGTAGAAGGTTTGCCCAAGCAATGCGTTTGTTGCTTATCCTATGACATCGACCACGCCATGGTGTGTAAGAAAGGGTGCTTCGTATGCATGAGGCATACCAAAGAAAGGGATCTCAAAGGCAAATTTACTGAAGGAAACCTGCCATGAAATCATGGTGGAACCGCCCCTCCTTCCATTGGACGGTGAGAACCTCCGTCACAGGACTTCAAACACATCCAACAAAGTCCGTGTGAACATCAGTGGTGGAGGATTCTGGAAGCGAGGATAGCGAGCCTTCTTTGACAAAGATTTTCAATCCCATGGCCGCATGTCACCATAACCTAGCTCTCGACACTGCACACAGGAGGAACGAGAATGACAAGATCAGGGCATATGTGGAGAGAATCCTTAATGTTGATCAGGGCAGCTTCGCTCCTCTGGTGTTCACAACCTCTGGTGGGATGGACCAAGTGTATCTGAACGGAAGCAGCAGCCCAGAAGTTAAGTCACACCCTGGTTGAGTTGTCAACTGTTCTTCTCTCTGCTTAGGTCTGCGTTGCTCTGCCTCAGGGATTGAGACCTTCGGCCCTAAAACCAACAACGGTAACATAGATATGGATTATGAGGCAACAGTTACTGAATTCCGCATAGATCTGTGGGTTAACTAACTCAACACAGCTAGGGTAGCTACTTATGTATTAGGATATTTAATTTTAAGGTAATAAAATGGCTATTGGGGGAGGCTGGAGGCCACGTTGCAAAAAATAAGTGGCGGTGTACAGTACTCAAGTAATGTTGACAGGATACAACATTGCTCATTTATAATTACACTTATCACAATCTCCCTAAAAAATACTGTACTTTAGCTTTTGTCTTACAGCTCCAAGGGAGTGGAAAATACCAATCTGCTTTTACAGATTCCATTAGTTTACACTCTTGGAAAACTTTTTCCAGCACCCAGAAACATTCTGAAGATGTGGGCTAGTGTCTGCGCAAAATGCATAGTTTAGACACTCAAAAACTTTTCCCAATAATTGGAAAAATTTCCAGAGATAGGGGAATTTCTCGTGTTTGAGAAAGTCGTCTGGTAAACCCAAAATTTCTCGCCCCCAGAAGTCCTCTGCACCAATTGTTCCAGCTAATGGGGATATCTCTTACATACTGTGTATACAGTATTTTTTCATTTTAATAAACTATTTTGAGCCACCCCTGTCTGTTAACTTGAAATTTCCACTAAATCAACCTTTCCGTTCTGTTCGCTTAAGTTACCAAACTATTTCATTAAATCGAGTGTGATTCCGTTAAAATTCTGCACCAAACGCGTCACACGTCGATTGGAGCGTGGGGTTTGTTTACATCAACTCAGTCTGTGTCCTGCTGCCACTGCATGGGTTGTTCACTGCTATCTGTCACTCTACCTCTTGAGTGTTATTATTAGTTGTTTGTGGAAATATTATTTAATTCACTCCAGTAATGATACAATGCTTATGATGTTATCGTTTATCACTACCCGAAACCATTTTCAAATTAGACTAAGAGATATGTATTTCTCCCATACGTATTTCGACTGTACACCTGGCAACGGGTGCGGCTTAGAGGAGCGAGTCGAGTGACTGCTAGTTGAGTGTCGTCTGCTCTTGTAACTCTCCTCCCTCCCTGCCATTTTTCACTGGATTTACTGTTATTATTAGTGTATACTGATATAATAGTGGTATAGTGACTAATCATGGCATTATTGCCAGGTTAGACTCATCATTGTAACCACCAGGCTACTGGGCCAAACTGTGAGGTGTTATGGTTGTTATTCAACTTGTAAATTTGGGTATATATACGTAACTTTCTTCATTTATTTTTACTCAGTAACATGCACACACCATCCTACATACATATTGTGAAAAAAGTCAAAAGAAATAATTGTCCTAAGGGCAAACACACAGAGGGTATATACATTTCTTTGCACATGAGTTAACTGGCACAGTTAGGAAGGGGAGGGTGCAGAGTGTAGGGGATGGGGAGCATTGCTAAGGAATCGGCATTCCAGCTGGTCTTCAGTACTATGATGAAACAAGGAGTGTATGCAAATGGCGACTGTTAAACTTTCATTTGGCTTTTATTTACGGATTTGGCAATATAGTATTTTTGGGGGGACGGGGGGTATTATTTTTATTTATTCCTCACATTTCCTGGTACTGTATATATTATTTTAAGAAAACTATGACTACAAGAGGAAAATACACACAAAAGTTTTTTCCTAAATACTCCCTGCTAAAATGGTATTTTTTGTGTCAGTATTTATCGTTTTTATACATTCAGTACATACGCACATATTTTTGGCATTATTATTGAAAAATTAAACAATAACCATGACCCCTAAGAAAGTGTTTGGTGTCCGTAAGGGTGATGAGAAGGCTAAGCCTAACACCTTACCAATGAACTAAAAGTAAGTTTACAGTACTTTATGTACATCACTTTTTTAATTAATTTTGATTAAAAAACATTTATTTTATTCATAAAACTTGGATTCTTTGGTGTTGTACTCGTCTTTTTGTTAAATTTGGCGGTCTTTTTGAAAAAAAATTGCTCTAAGGTGGACAACCTCTTCTCCCAGACACCCCTTCGCCGCAATTAGTCTGCCTTAGTGAGGTTTTACTTTATCATGTGTCTGAAGTGTCTCCATAGATGTGAGTGCATTAACGGAATTAATCTCGATCTAGTTCACTAAATCGAGCGAAAAATTATTGAAAAAATGCCATCTGTTAAATCGAGAGTTTGCGATACAGGGGTTAGGTTCCAAGGAATGGGTTGAATAGGCAAAACCGTGAATAGTAACTTACACTACCTTAGTGCACTAGAGTATACCTACACCAAACAAGCGACCAGCCGCGGCAACACTCATCCTCTTCTTTAACTTATCTAATAATAAAACTTTCTTTGTCAGGGTCATCAATAACTTCTGACTTGTACATTTCACTCCACTAGCATTACTAGCATTGGCACTAGGCCACTGTCAGCTTACCGCAAATCATCGAAATCGTGAATCGCAAACCCGCGAATGGCAAGGGTCTACTGTATTGGATTCCGTTAAATCAATAGTATACTGTATATATACGTACACAGTGATATCTCCATTAGCCGGAACAATTGGTGCAGAGCATTTCCGGGAATGAGAGATTTCCGGGTAACAGGATGACTCTCTCAAAGCCGGAAAAATCCTTCATCTCCAGAATTTTCCAGGTACCAGGAAAATTTTCTCGTAAGTTCTAGAAATTGCGCATTATATCATCTGTCGAGCATGGAAAGAAATCCTCCATCCCTGGAATTTTCTGGGCACCAGAATTTTCCAGAAAGATGGTTTATTTCATCTCTCAAAACCGGAAACAATTTCCCATCCCTGAAATTTTTCAGGCACCGGGAAAATCCACTTGGAATTTTTCCAGAAAATGTACCCCAAGGAAAATTGGAGTAGAAAGGTTTGGAGAGATTTTCTCGCTATTTTCTCGGATTTTCTGGTAATTGCGCATTATTTCATTACTAAAATTGGCTCCTAAACCCAGAAATATAAAATTGGACAAATTTTCCAGATTTTTCCGGAATTTGTTTTCAAACCCGGAATTGAGAATTTTCCAGAAAAATTCTTAGCAAATTTCAATTCTGGCTATTGGAGAGTTCTGGTTAAGAGGGATTCCGGCTAACAGAGAGATTACTATATACACAATTCCATCTTAAAAGCAGCAAAGCTTGATGACAAACCTTGTCAGTTTTTCCCAACATTTTAAGGGACATTTGTGCATGCTTGAGAACACAGTCGTTGCTACAGTAGATGGAGTCCGCTTTTGGAGCCTTATTGCACGACTCTACCACACACTGCCAAGGTGAAAATTTTTATACATCAGCAACACCAATTGCTATATATATATATTCCCATTTGAAAAATTTGGATTGTATGATGCATTAAACGACATGGTATCCATATTCACACCAACCATCATGATGGCCATTCCACTTCTATATATTTGTAAAATATATATATACAGTATATATATACAGTATATATATATATATATATATATATATATATATATATATATATATATATATATATATATATAAAAGAAAACACAATGCCAAGATGCATCACCAAAGCAGAACTGAAAATTAAATTAATGAGGAATGAAATAATTATGAACACTTCATTTACACTAAACACCAATTTTTTTACAGGTTGACAATCCCTCATCCGAAATCCTTGGGGCCAGACGCATTTCGGATTTCGAAATTTTTCGGATTTCAGAATGTTTAGGTTTTTTTTTTTTTTTTTTTCTTACAGGGCTCACACCACCCGGGCACAGGTCACTGATCCACATTGGGGCCTGGGGGATAAAATATTATTATAATAATAATAATAATAATAATAATAATAATAATAATAATAATTCATAGGTCTTGGTCGCATTTCTCACTTTTGATTTTTTTTCATTCTTGTATTTCTTTAATATTATTATTATTATTATTATTATTAGTTAATTATAATTAACTAATAATAATAATTATTATTATTACAGTATTATTGCTATTATTATTAATTTATTTTTGTGCATTTATTAAAATTTTTATTTACGATGAATAATTATTATTATTATTAGAATTATTATTACCATTACATTTTTGCCCCCAGGCCGCGATGTGGGTCAGTGACCTGTGCCCGGGTGGGCTGAGCCCTGGCGAGGAAATAAAAAAATCTTTCGGTTTTCAGAATTTCGGATAAAGGGTTGTCAACCTGTACTAAGACACCAATAACAAAACTTTCAGCTGACAATGAGAGAAATAGCATAAGTAATTAGGATCTGAGTAACTACATCAAAATATATACTTAATAAAAGTGTACAAAGCACTACCCCTTACCTCTTTTCTTCCATCTACAGGTTTTTGTGGAGACAGCCTTATTATTTGTGGTATATCCATCTTCTTCTCTTCAATTGGCAGGGCAATGCACTCTTGAGATATACTTCTTCTCTTTGGCACTGCTTGTCCATCTACTTTCTTAACACCTTCAATGGTTTTCTTGGCTATTGTTAGGCCTTCTTCATAAACATCACATTTATATCCTCCCTGCATCCCTTTTTTGGTAACATTTGGTCTTGACACGCCACGTGTCTCACTTTCTGTGGGATTATTTTCTGAAGTGGCACATGATGATATATCGGCTATCTTCTTACCCGGAGACACAAACCCCTTCATAGCACGTTCAGCCTTTTTACATTTGGGACAGACCCACTCTTTTCCATCTTCCTCCATTTGCTGGCCTGAAATTTTAAACTCACATTTAATCATACAGTATACCTGTATATGTAAAAATACAAGTTAACACTACCAACACCTAATTCTAGAGACATTATACACCTAAACTGTAATTGTCTTTACATCATTAATGCATACAGTCTAAGAAATAATTACTATATCTTCCCAAATTTGGGCAAATACATCACAGAAAAGTTGAGCCACCAGACACACGCCTCTGTATACCTAGTAGGCCAGTGTAACCTTGGAAAGGGGTAGCCAGTTACACCACTGATTCGCATAATTGAGGCGCTCAGAACCATATTCTGATATGTGCTATATAGTGCAGTAACAAGTTATTTATAACATTGTATTCCCTAACCCTTTCTATGTCCCCTGGGTATATCAACAAGCCAATTGAAAACCTGTACATGTGGGCGAGTCCTCTGAAAATGCTGTTGTATGTCGCACAATCCTCCCTGAACAAGCTTAAACACATCTGCACGGGCAGCCAACCAGCAAACCAGGATGATCCTATTATTCGCTCTCTCTTCATGACATACTTTCTGACCTCATAGTGACCAATGGGAGCTGTGTCACAAGATTTCACCCTATTAGAAGGGTGAAATCTGGAGCCACCAGACACCTACACATCAAGTTTTCCAGAGGCACTTTGATTGTTATCTAAAATGATACACACCTGGTTTATGCCATTATTTTACCTTATTTCTTCAATTAATTGTTATAGCCAAAATGGGTGATTTCATTGATAGTTATGTGCTTAATACTTCCTGTGGTAGAAAATGGGTAAGAAGAGATATCAATAGATGAAAAATGTCGTCAAATCAAAGCAAAACCGTGGTTAATGTTATGTGAGCAACTACAGTAAAAAAAAGCTGATGGACAATGTGTCATTGGACTACTGTGTAATGATGATGCTTTACAAAAGTCACCAGGATAGTGACTGGCAGGTTACTTAAATAATTTGGGAATATTGATAACTATGACCAGCAAAATGCATTCATTCAGAAACTGGTGCCTAAAGTACCAGTGACTGGGCACCGAGAAAAAAAAATCCAGCTGCTCAAGGTCGCCTGTGTTCCCATAAATATCCATACACTGTTGTGTATGTGTAGACATGATTTTTTATCCATTTTGGGATTAAAGAGGACTCTGGTTGAGATTGTTGTAAATAAAAGAACAGTAGTGCTGCTAGTGCATCTGTTGGAGAAAACTTGAAAAGCATGAGCCAGGTACAATGATTGTTGGCAGCCAGCCCTACCGTGTGTGTGAACACATTCGCATACTTCTCAGTTTCAAGTCATTGCAGCCATGCCACATCCCCACATAGACCCCACCACACAAGGATACCTGCAGTGCTTGTGAAAGATTGACTGCATCCATCAGTACTGCTCCAGAAGAGAGAGATGAAAGCATCGTGCAGCAGTTGAGGGAGGAGTTGCATCACCACAAGGTGCTCAAGGTCAGTAACTTATGAAGACGTATGCGCAGAAGATTGATGATAATGTACACGTGATCTGTGTTGACCTACAACAGACAGTGCCAACCCCTAATCTATCAATGAGTGTAGTTTACCATGAACTTAAGTTATGCATACATAATTTGAAAACTAACAGTTCCACAATGTACCTTTAGGATGAAGTGACAGGTAAACATGGTTCAGTTAAGATAGGCAGTTGTATTAAATGCTAGATAAACAATAAATATAGTGTTGATGACTTTGGAAAACTCGTAGTGTGTAGCGATAACTGTTCACATCAAAATAAGAACATTAACATCATCCTGAAATACCTCTACTGTATGATATGCATATGAAACACGTGCAAGACACTGAACTATATATCTAATGCCAGATCATCATACATGACATGTGACCATGCCTCTAGCGTAATAGAAAAACATATTACAGGGTAGTTGTTAAGGTGACATACAAGGTGTGATCCAAAAGTTCCTGGATTGGCTTTAAAAAATCTTTATTTTTTAAGATATTACAGTGAAACTTTAGTCACCCTCAAAATATTCTCCAGAGGCTTCAATGCAGCACTGAATCAGATCCTTCCACTTCTGGAAGTTGAACTGGAAGTCCTCGTTGGTGAGGCAGGAAAACACCTTCTGCGATGTGTTCTGGATCTCCAATCTATCCATGACTTCTTTCCCTTGAGGTTCAACTTGAACTTTGGAAACAGCCAGATGACACAGGGGGCCTGATCTGGAGGGCAGGGGACTTCAGGGATGCCATGCTTCGCCAGAAAATTGTTCACAGAGAAGGCGGTGTGCACAGGTGCGTTGTCCTGGTGAAGCAGCCAATTGCCGGCCATAAGTCAGAATCCAGTTAACATTTCCATATGAGAGGTCCAATCGCTCAGCAATCACATGGATGGTCACCCTATGATGTTCATGGAGAAGGTGGTAATTTTTCTGGAAATTTTCATCATTTCTCTCAGAGGCAGGACACCCAGAACGACGCTCATTTTCAAAGGTGCACCCTTCTTTTAAGTGCTTTGCAACCTGAAAATTTGAGTCCTGAACACCAGACATTGCTTTATCATTGTAGGCTTCCTTGATCATTTCATGGGTTTCTGCACCATTTTTTCCTAGTCTGAAGCAAAATCTGATGGCATAGCATTGCTTGAAACTTAACTACATGTTGAGGATTGAGTGTTGACTGACTCAACTTAGCAGATGACCCAGTACACACTCACAAAAAGCTGCACTATGGCAGGTTGGCGCCACAGATTCCCACCAAATTGATGCAGTAAACAACTTATACCCAAGGTAAGTAACTGGCAGTGGAGTCAAGCGTGAAGCCAGGTGAGGTGCTTGTACGTACAGTATTACTATAAAGTCACATTCATATCAACGATTTTAATAATATTATTAATAATAATAATTATTATAATAATGTAATAATAAAGATTATTACTACTAATGATGATGAAGATAATGAAGTATTCTGTACAACAACAGTGACGACTTCCAGCAAGCTTCTCGCGTATCGCTTTCTCAGTTCACATCTGCACTACTTTTGCTCTGTGCTTTCATTTATTTTGTGTGTTCATCACGTATTTTTTTAGTGTTAAAAGCAGTTTTCC
Organism: Homarus gammarus; assembly: GCA_958450375.1. Taxonomy (NCBI): domain Eukaryota; kingdom Metazoa; phylum Arthropoda; class Malacostraca; order Decapoda; family Nephropidae; genus Homarus; species Homarus gammarus. Next base: position 186,265 of record CAUDMG010000652.1, on the reverse strand, counting down.
TCATTGAGCATGTAAGAAAAACATCTATCTGCCTTCTCTGGGGCGCCTAAAGCTAAAAAGGCACGAAAAATAATTACAGTGGATGTGAAATTATATGTGATCAACCACCTTCAGAGAGGAGAGTGTGTATCGGATGTTGACCGGATGCTTGGTTTACAGTAAGTGAGAGCATTGTTCGTACCATTCAATACAATGCTGAGAAGATAAAGAACAGTGCTCAATCAGGAACACCTGCAATTGCAACGAAAACCTCTTACGCTCGGAGCTCTATAATGGAGCAACGTACCAATCAGCATGTTCCTAGCCCAGGCAATAGCGTGAGCAATCTATGAAGAGCTGCAAAAGGATGAAGAAGGCCCAGTGAAACCATTCAGTGCTAGTTCTGGTTGGTTTGCTCACTTCAGGCAAAGAAACGGGTATCACAACCTCAAGATGAGTGGGGAGGCTGCATCTGCCGATACCGTGGCTGCAGAGCAGTTTGTCGTAACTCTGAAGGGTATTACTCAAGAGTGAGGCTATTCTGCAAAGCAGGTTTTCAATCTGGATGAAATGGCTCTATTTTGAAAGAGAATGCCAGCACGAACGTATATCTCCTGTGAAGAAAAAACAGCATCAGGCTTCAAGGCCGCTAAGGATCATTATAACTTATTGTTCGGAGGTAATGCCAAAGGTGACTACAAATTAAAACCAGTAATGGTGTGCCATTCCGCAAACCCACATGCTCTCAAGGGTTATTTGAAACATCTCTTACCAGCTCAATACTTTTCAAATTGCAAGGGGTGTATTACTGGTAATATTTTCTGTGACCATGTTGTGTCAAAGCTGAAAGATGAGTTACGTGAATATTGTGAACGTGAAAATCTTTCTTTTAAAATATTAATGCTAGTGGATAATGCCCCCGGACATCCACCTTCAATTCAAGACCTTTGTGAAAACATTCAAGTTGTCCATCTTCCACCAACTACGACATCCCTCATTCAGCCTAAGGATCAAGGAGTGATTAGTACGTTTAAGGCTTATTATCTAAACAAAACATTTGATGCTGTAGTGAAGGCTACTGATGATGGTAAAATGACTGTTAAAAAATTCAGAGACTGTAATGCTTGTTGGTAAGTCATGGGACAAAGTTAGTCATTCGTGTATGAATGGAGTTTGGAAAAAACTGTGTCAGCATCTTGCACATGACTTTAGAGGTTTTAGTGTTGAAAGTGATCTGTCTAAAACCAGAGAAAACATTGTGAGTTTGGCTAAGAAAATAGGTCTTGAAGAGGTGGAGTTAGAAGACGTGCAGGAGTTATTAGACTCCCATAAAGAAGAACTTTCGCCCCAAGACCTGCTTGACTTTGAAAAAGAGCGGGAAGATGAGGAAGCAGAGAAGAAAGAGGAGCCTGAGGTCGTTCAAACTCCAACAGCAAAGCGGTTGACAGAGGCATTCACTTTAATTGAGCGTGGTTTGGCTATTATAGACGAGTAGAGGTGGGTGTACAGTATTTGAAGGCCTTAGAATCACAAGGCTGCAAGTGCCATTTTTTTAAAAAGTGAGAAACAAGCTCCTAAAGTTTTTCATTTCTTACTCCACAACTAATGAAGATATCGAGGTGGGGTTTGTTATATTTTGAAGATTTTTGTTGTACAAGTTTTGTGTATGAGTATCTGGCATCGAAGCCCATGTGCCCCAGACACGCTCCCATTCGCCAAAGGAGGTCTACTCACTGCTTCATTGGCTCGACTGGGAGGTGTAGCGCGTGACGCGTGCCTGTCATTGGCTGCTATGTGACGTACAGGAGGCGGCGCGGTGGGGTGAGACTTGTGGCCTTGTGTAACGAATGCGTGTTGAACATGGTCCTTTAAGGTATACAAAACAGCGCATTTCAGTGCTATTTCCGACTATGTGAGAATAACACAAGGCTGCAAATCCAAGCTCAAGACAGAACCCAACTTAGCTAATACGTTAGTACTAATAACTCTATTTCCCGTGTGGTGGCGCTTGCAGCCTTGTACTACTGAGGCCCTCATTTATTGTTGTAACTTATTTATTAGTATTAGTTTTATTTATTCCTCACATTTACTGGTACTGTAGATATTATTTTAAGAAAACTATGGCTACAGAAAGAAAATCCACACAAAAGTTTTCTCCTAAATACTCCCTGCTAAAATGGGAGGCGCATCTTATATGGCCGTGCATCTTATATGCCATAAAATACGGTACCAGAAATAAGGAGTTAAATAATAACATAACTCACAGTTTGGCGTGGTAGGGGGATGTGGCTATGACAAGTAGAACTTGCCAACAATGCCACCAGATAATGTTCATGGACCTCAAATATGAAAAAAAACTGTAACACCACCACCCTGAACTGTGAATTTAAACAAACGAACTGCTTGGCCAGAGCAATTGGTATGCCACCAAAACATTAGCAATCAACTGGCGAAACTACGAGACGCAGCTGCTTGATGGGAGGTTTGCCAGGTACAGTAATAGAATTTTCTTTCATGTTATCATCCAACTACACCAGGTAAAGGAATTTCCAAAAACAAGGCCATTTTTAGGGAGTTGCAAGATATGGGAGCTTGGACCGGTAGTAAAATAATGAAACCAGCTATGAAATAAGGTTAAAAACATTGTGCAGCTGGCAGTAACAGCTCCACCACCAAGAGACCATGCGATATGACAGATTATTAAATCATTTTACTACTTTACCACTGATGTTGTATTCACTTGAAAAGAGTCTAGTAAAGTACCTGTAAATTGCACCTTAAAGCATACAGAAATTGCTCTTCAAGCAGCAAATAATATACTGTACTACAGTACAATGATTGATTCATGATATAACATGACAATATATGCACACAACACTTGATAGTTAACTCGCCAGAAACGATGTCGAGTGCTGCAGGAGGTAGTGCAATAGGAGCTACGAGGAGGTACCTCTTTAAAACATCAAGTACAGGTGCTCCCCGACTTACGACGGGGTTAGGGACCCAAACCCAGGTCGTAAGTCCGACATAGGTAAAAAAAAAATATATAAAAAAAATAAATTCAATTTAAAAAAAAAAATCTACAATGAAATACAGTACAATAAAAGTAATAAATAATGAGGAATGGATACAGTGTGACTGAGCACTTACCTTTAATGTAGTCAGCTAAATGCACACGGGGCCCCCATATTATTCTATTTACAGGATACATGGAGACTATATTAATTGGATGAAGCAGAGGAGGAGACAGGGCTGAGTGGGTCATCAATGTCGCTTTCTTCAGACAGGTATATGTACTGTGGCAACTTGCTGGTTGAAGGTATTGGATCATCTTGAGGGAGTGAAGAGGCAGCACTGGTGGGGCGTGAGGAGACAGCACTGGGGGGACTTCTTAAAATAGATGTCCAATTTAGACTGCCCGGTTTGTTTTTTCTTTTCATTATAAATTTCTCTGTAGCAAGCGAGTGCATCTTGGATCATTCTGTCAACTTTGGCATAACGCTCATAATTTTTATCCTTGTCATCACACATTTGCATTCCTTTATTAATTGTAGCAAATGCCTCTGCCATTTGTTTCACTGAAAACATTTTGGGGGGTGCAGGTTCTTCTTCTACATTTTGTCTCTCTTCTGCCTCTGCAATTTTCTGTGCATCTAGTTCAATAAGATCCTCGTTACTGAGCTCTTCTGCTACACTTTCAACCAACTGTTCAACATCTTCATTATCAATTTCTAACTCCAGCTGTTTACCCAACTCCACTATCTTGTTACTAATATCCAAAATAACTTCATTTTCATTAAATCCTTTGAAACTGTTCACATATCTTTTCAGGATTTTCTTCCATATTCCATTCATGCAATGTTTTGTAACCTGACCCCATGCTGCACTAATGTTCTTTATACATGACAAAACGTTGTACTCCATCCAAAACTTTCTGAGCGTTTTTTCACCTTCAGTAGCAGCAACAGCCTGAGCGAAGGTCGTGCGTAAATAATACGCTTTAAAGGTAGCAATAGCACCTTGATCCATGGGTTGGATGATAGAGGTAGTGTTAGGTGGAATGTAGACTACCTTAACATCAGGGTGCATGTCGTCCAGGTGTGGTGGGTGTCCCGGAGCATTATCCAAAATCAGCAAAATCTTGAATGGAATCTGTTGTTGCAGACAATACTCCTTGGCTCGTGGAATGAAACAAGTCATGAACCAATCTTCAAACAGTGCTAAGGTCATCCAGGCTTTCATATTACTGCGATAAAACACTGGCAGTGTGTGCTTGCTGACATGTTTAAAAGCCCTGGGGTTCTCTGAATGATAGATCATGAAGGGCTTTAGCTTGAAACCAGCAACATTCCCCCCCAACAGAAGTGTAATTCTGTCCTTGAATACCTTGAATCCTGGCATTGTTTTCGCCTCTTTGTGGATGTATGTCCGCTCAGGCATGCGCTTCCACAATAATCCAGTCTCATCCACATTGAATATTTGCTCAGGCAAATAATTCCCTTCCACAATCACTTCATCTAACTCCTTCTTAAAAGCTGCGGCAGCACCAACATCGGCACTAGCTGCCTCTCCACTCACCTTAACATTGTGTGACTGTAACGTTTTTTAAATAAATCAAACCACCCATGACTTCCTGTAAAGGTTTGATCACATTCATCTCCTGCCTGCTCCTTCAGGCTTTGGAACAGACTTCTTGCTTTAGCCTGTATGGTTAGAAGGCTTAAGGGTACACGCTTCTGTATCTGGTCTTCTATCCATATCACCAATAATTTTTCCATATCGTGAATAGGATCTTGTCTTTTCTTTGAAATTATAGTTCCCTTTATAGGTGTTGTACCTTTCACTACATCACGAATACGTTCCTTGTCCTTCAGAATAGTGGATATAGTCGAGTGTGAGAAACCTAGGTCGCGTGAGATTGTTGCTTCTGTTTTTCCATTCTCATGCTGTGTTATTATCTTCATTTTCATCTCAAAAGTAATTGCCTGTCTCCTTTTCTTTGGAGCACCTTCAGCACTCTCACTTTTACGCTTTTCAGTCATTATAAAGTCAATTATATACGATAATAATGAAAGTTCACAGTGCCATCAGTATAGGATACGATAGCCAAACACCAACTAAGTGCTCCACTGAGTGAGTGTACCCACGCGGCGACCCGAGACGCGCCTCCCTCTCGCCCGGGACGGAAACGTTTCGGTATAGAAAATGCGCGCGTCATTTGTAAAATATTTTTGGTTACGACTGCCGCGGTTGTATGTCCTCGACGGTCGTAAGGTCAGAGCAGGTCGTACATACCGATGGACATAAGTCCAAGCAGTCGTAAGTTGGGGACTACCTGTATAATGTCCAACGTAATTCCTTAATGGAACTTTTTAGCACCGCTGCTTTTACTTGATCGTGATGGTCTTTGTCCACTCATCTTGAATGGGAAATGAATTAAAACTTAGCAACACCGTTGTTGTTGTGGGTCCTCAAACATCTTGTAGCAACCACCCAGAATCTGCATAAAATAAATTTTAGAATTTCACTGACTTTGTTATATACAGTACAGTTTCGTGATTTTTATTTTTAAATTTGCCAAAATTCCGTAAAGGCAAATGTTTTGGCCGTAACTCAAATTTTTGGGTTATAATGGCCGTAACTCAAATTTTTGGTTATAATTGCCGTAACCCGGGTTTCCATAAACAGGGATGCCTGATTTTAAACATAAGGAGCATTCCAAAAAATTGGCCAAATTTCTCTCATACCATAATTATAAAAAAATACTGTACAATAAGTCCTCGTATACTGTCAGCCAGCTTAACTTTGTTTCGGTAGTATGTGACTAATCATTAGATACCAAAAATTCGTTTAACATCCCGATGACTCGGTAGAACGTTGTTTTGCGTCATCGTGGACTACTTTTTACGGCGCATCACCCTCTCTCGTCTGGCGCGCTACACCCTCATCCTCTCTCGCTCTCCTCCGCTCCCGCCCTCCTCCGCTCCCGCCCTCTTCCTCTCCCGTCCTCCTCCTCCGCTCCCACCCTCCTCCTCCTCTCCCACCATTCGCCTCCTCCTCGTCACTACCTTTCACACACTCGCTCTACCACCTCTGCCCATTGGTGAGTACCAATACAAACTTAGTACAGTGGTCCCTCGGTTAACGAAATTTCGGTTAACGAATTACCTTCCACAAGAATCTTCAATTCGGTAAATGAAAAAAAAATTGATTAACGAAATCTTTACGAAAATTACGTTTTGTTTTGAACATCAGCTGATAAGTTGAGGAGGTACTCAGCCAATTCAGTAATCTCTTCTATGTTTACATTTGTTTCCATTGGAGTAAATATCAAGAAAATTGTGCTCTTTAATATTTGTGCATTTTTTTATACAGTACCCTGTATTAAAATTATTGGTCATTCTAAAATTTAGCCATCCAAGCTCTGTCTACATCAAGTTTTTCAACTATTATTTTTGGCTCGATTATGTAACTTTATTCATTTATTGAAACTCATTTACATGCACACACTGTCCTAAGGGCAAAGCTGAACTGTACATGTAATCAGAATAATGTACAAAATGATTACTAAAATTTTTGTCTAGTGCAAACTATGGCATGTTTACATTCAAATTAATCACTATCTTATAAGAATTCCAGCAATGCAAATTAAATTCACCCCGGTCACTTCTATTAAATTTTATAAGCAAAACACAAAAACTCAATCTAAAGGACATAAATTAACAATTAAATATTTCACACCACAGGCGCCAACTGTCAAACATGTCACTGTCACCCCTCCCTCCCTCCCTCTCCCCCATCTGCCCAGCCAGGGCTTTAGGCTTTAAGTTTTAATCATATATAATATCTCAGACTAAAGTTTGGAGAATATAATTTGTATTGCTGGAATCCTTGCAAGACAGCGAATAATTTGAATATAAACATCATATATTTTGCACAAAAGATAAAATTCTTGCAGTCTCTTATAAAATTTTTAAATTAGATCTAAAATTTGTATTTCTGATGCAAATTATAGCTTGTTTTTATTCAAATTAATCACTATCTTATAAGAATTCCAGCAATGTAAATTATATTCTGCCGGTCATTTATATACAATTTTATGAGCAACAACATAAATAAATAAATTAAATACTTCACCAGACCTTCCCCCCTATCTGTCAAAGTACAACTCATCTCCCCCCCCACCCCTCTTCCCACGCTCGCTCGCTCCCTCCCTCCCTCCCCCCCACCTTCCCAAAAAGGTTTGGGGATTTTTACTAGGCTTACAGTTTAAATCTTATATAATATCTCAGACTAAAGTTATGAGAATATAATTTGCATTACTGGAATCCTTGTAAGACAGCGAATAATTTTAAAATAAACGTCATATATTTTGCACAAGAGATAAAATTAATTACCTGTATCACATTACAGTAGTGATTTAAGAGTTCTAGTATATATATATATATATAATATATATATATATATATATATATATATATATATATATATACATATATATATATATATATATATATATATATATCTTGATAAAATCACACGGGAAAATGGAAACAACGGAGTACCTTAGCTTTCGTCTTTATTCAAGACATCTTCAGAGGCAACTGGATTACATGGACAGAGAGAGGCTTAAATATACAGGGTGACCTAAAAAACATGAGGTCAGGTCAAAATGATGACATCCACTAATCCCCACACCAACACACACGTAGAGGAGCTTAAGAGAAGGGTGGTGACGTGACTAGTCAAGTCAGGTCAGAAAAAAGGGGGCCCACAAAATAACTATCATACATCTAGATCAAAGGTTTTTGAAGCATTTTTAACCTTGGGCCACTGACAAATAAATTTATGTAACATATTATCAGTTTTGAACTGACCATCACTAAGGTTTATTGATTTTAATTCCTTGATCAAACTAGCTTCAACAAGAAGTCTTTCTGTGACACAAGATGATTTGAAAACTTCTAAGCTTTTTTCCCAAGCAATGGGGTGATTATTATTCCTAACATGAACGAACAAGGCACTGCTTTCAGATGCAGTTCTAATATTATACTTATGTTGTTTGATTCTAAGCTGCAGTGTTTTTCCTGTCTGACCTACATAATTACAATTACATTTGCTACATGGAATACAATAAACACTACCATTGACATTCAAACTTGGGCTATTCCTTATTAACATATTAGTAATGGTTGAGTCATACTTGAAAACAACATTAATATTTAGAAGCTTGAGGGACCGAACTAAAATCAATAAACCTTAGTGATGGTCAGTTCAAAACCGATAATATGTTACATAAATTTATTTGTCAGTGGCCCAAGGTTAAAAATGCTTTAAAAACCTTTGATCTAGATGTATGATAGTTATTTTGTGGGCCCCCTTTTTTCTGACCTGACTTGACTAGTCACGTCACCACCCTTCTCTTAAGCTCCTCTACGTGTGTGTTGGTGTGGGGATTAGTGGATGTCATCATTTTGACCTGACCTCATGTTTTTTAGGTCACCCTGTATATTTAAGCCTCTCTCTGTCCATGTAATCCAGTTGCCTCTGAAGATGTCTTGAATAAAGACGAAAGCTAAGGTACTCCGTTGTTTCCATTTTCCCGTGTGATTTTATCAAGATTTATCTTATCCACGTTTTCATTGTGGATTTTCATAAAATATATATATATATGTATATGTATATATATATATATATATATATATATATATATATATATATATATATATATTTATATATTTATATATTTATATATTTATTTATATATTATTTATATTTATTATTACATACATACATACATACATACATACATATATATATATATATATATATATATATATATATAATATATATATATATATATATATATATATTATATATATATATATATATATATATATAGATATATATTTCATTTTTAGTCCATATAACACGCGGACTTTGAACATATAATCAACGACCTCACCAGCAAGGAATCGAACCCTCGACCTACTGGGTGGGACTAGGGAACGCTTACCGGCTAGCCCACAAGGACACTAAAAGCAGTTCTAGACTCTGTTATATTTCACACAAAGTAAATAAATAAATATATATATATATATGTATATGTATATATATGTATATATATATACATATATATATATATATGTATATGTATATATATGTATATATATATATATATATATATATATATATATATATATATATATATATATATATTGCCTCAACAATTGGAACCCCAGTTGCAATATCAAATTCTGTGTCATTACTAAGGAATAACGAAGTCTCTGGTGCACTGCACTCCAAGATTAAGAGAAAACGGAGGACTCAGGCGTCCTGAAATGAGAGAAAACGGACTCCAATAATGGGGCACTCAAATAAACATACACATAGCTGTATAATGTAATATTATGCAATATTAACCCCTAAATCGATTAATTCAGACAATCGGCTAAAATGGACACCCTCCCCCCCATTAGTCCGTTTTAACGAAGGTCGACTGTGTATATATATACATATATACAGTATAGTCTTGGCGCTGTCAATTAAACACGTGGAGGTCCGCGTAAAAAGAGAAACGCGTAAACGAAATAACAGAACATATGGGATTAATTGAAATAGAGACTGGGCCGACTCCCACACTACCCCATTTTCTGACACAATATGTACGTTGTAGTAAAAATAACATCTTAGTTTTATGATGGTATGCACACAATTAATAATTAAGAGAAATATAAATAATATTAGGTTTTTTAACACTTATGTTAGTAGAAGAGATGGGTGGGCACACGAGGATGGGGGATTGGTTCCGAAGCAGAGGGCAGATTATTGGCCCTCACCTGTATCACTAGCCACCACAGAGACTTGCAGGGCCTCTTTGTCAAACCACTCAAAGTCCATATCCTCACTATAACTGACTTGGGCTGGCTGTGGTGGGTGGCGGGTGAAGAACTCGGTAATGTTTTGTTGACTGGGCGACCTAGTGTGCGTAAATGATGGAATGTACCGCATAACTAATAATTGCCGATCTGGCCAGGTGCAGCGTAAATGACCAACCACTTAAAGGAAATCCGCATAAATTGAGACTATACTGTAGTGATTTAAGGGCGATTTAGGGGAATTTTAGGAGTGTTTCCGACTTTATGCATTTTTTACTTTACAGCGGTCCCTCGGTTAACGAGATTTTGATTAACGAGTTACCTTCCATAAGATTCTTAACTTCGGTTAACGAGCAATCCCTCGATTAACGAGGTTCTTACAAGCCGACCTCAATATGTCTTCACTTGCATTTGGCGGTCCACCAGCTGTAGTATTAGTCTGCCAATACAGTAATCGGTTTTAGGGCTTAAATTCCTTACTATTTTAGTAAATATCAAGACGTTTATACTATTCAATAATTTTATAAGTTTAATATTAAATTTTTTTAGTAATTTTAACAATTATTGAACATGCCATCCAGCCTGCCAACACAGCATACAGGCGTCAGTCTTTGTGTCTTTTCAGTGGAGGTAACATCTTGCTTGAGACTCTCTTCAACTAAACGCTTTTTTTCTGTGTTTGCAAGCAAATTATTGGTCATTTTGAAATTTATTTTACATATTGACAAAATATAATGCAGTGCAGTGTTGATTTAAAGAACATAATCTTGAATTACACCAAGAGAACTAAAATTTTATGGGTGAAATGGCGCCATGGGGTGACTTCTCTTCCACCCCAATGCCTTCTCTTCTCCTCCACCCCCATTCTAATTCCCATCATCATCATCATCATCATCATCCAGGAGCCTTCTACATACACACCTCAAAGTAAGTGTACTTTTCTTCCTTTTTTGTTGAATTTAGGCAATTTTCGGTGAGCTGGAACCAATTACTGTACCCCAAAACCCATTGAAACAATGGTTTCGTTTAACGAGTTTTTCGGTTAACAAGCAACCTTCTAGAACGGATTGTGCTCGTTAATCGAGGGACCACTGTACTTTGTATATACTTTTCTGTGAGCTGGAACCAATTACCCAATATTCCATTGAAACAAGGGTTTCGGTTAACGAACGACCCTCTGAAACGAATTGAGTTCGTTAACCGAGAGACCACTGTAGTTGAAATTAATATCTCCCTTAGCCAGAATTACTCAAACCCGGAACTCTCCGACATCCGGAATTGAAATTTTCTCAGAAAACCGTTCCAAGACGATTTTCCAAAGGGCACATTTTCCGGAAAATTACAAAAAAAATTCCCCATTACCCAGATAATTCTGGAAAATTCCGAGGATGGGTGAGTTTTTTTCCAGGTTTGAAAGATGAAAATCAGGCACATTTTCTGGAAGTTCCGAAAAAAAATCTGTTACCCGGAAAATTCCGGGGATGAGGGATATTTTTTCGGGTTCGAGAGATGATGTAATGGGTAATTTCTGGAACTTCCTAGAACATTTTTCCGTTATCCGGAAAATTCCGGGGATAAGAGATTTTTTCCAGTTTGAGAGAGTCGTCTCATTACCCGGAAATATATCATTCCCGGAAGTGCTCTGCACCAATTGTTCCAGCTAACAGGAATATCATTGTATATGTATGCACTATTTTCTATAGGAATGGCAATGAATTTCTGTATATGTTATGTATTTCATGGGGCAAAGGGAGGGTTAGGAACGTAACTCCCGTATTTTATCTTTCTTATGGGGAAAATTGATCCGCTTAACGTTGTTTCGTATAACGTCACATTTTTAGGAACGTAACCTCGATGTTAAACGGGGACTTACTGCAGGTACACCACCGATTTTCCGGGAAATGATGGTCCGGCACCTCCTTTAGTCCAGACAAAATTACTAAAGGCCACTTAACTTCCCACCCTCCCTGTCATATTCTGTCTAGTGAAAACTATGGGATGTACACTCCGCGCCAATGCATTATGCACGAGGTGGCCGACAGGAAGTGATCTTTGCTGAAGTGCCTCACACCCCTCCACGCCAGCCAACTGGAGCTGAGGCAGGCATTGTAAGTCTGGCAGCGAAGGGAGACTCAAGGACAAGTCAGCCAGAAATCAAAACGTTCACCAGTTGCCCGCATAAATTTAGTGAATTAAGATATTTATGAGTTCCCCCCCCCCCCCCCAACATTGCCCCTATTTATTGCCACAGCACCCGTTGTTTCTTTGCTATTTTTACCACAGATTTAACAAAAGAGTAGATAGCGTCAATTATTAGTCTGCATAAGGGCAAGAAACCTGTAAAGGAAATATCAAGAATTGTTGGTGTGAGTGAACGATCAGTTCAGGTTTGGATTAAATGATTAAGAAATGACGGCGGGTTGGCAATACCAGTGCACCGCAGACGGCCAGGGAAGGCTTGAAAACTTCCCATCACACATTAAATGTTCTTAAGAGGCAACTCGATGCGAATCCACATCTGTCAGCACGGGAATTGAAAGAAAAAACCTGTACCTCTAGGTGATGTTTCTGTTCACCGCCGCATCCGTGACAGCCTGCAGCTTTGCAGCCACGACGCACACAAGAAGCCACTCCTCGCCCTTATCCAGAGGCAGTGTAGGGTCGCTTCTGCCAAGGCTAACGCTCATTGGGAAATGACCAAAAGGCAGCATGTGCTGTGGAGTGACGAAGCAATGTTTTCTTCTACTGGAAGTCGTACTTTTAATGTGCACAGGCACTCCGGGGGTGATTTGCTTGACCCCAAGTTCACCTTTAGCACAGTTAAGCATCCGGAGTCAGTAATGGCATGGGATTGCTTCTTGTACTTTGGAACTGGTGATCTTGTTGTGCTACCTAGGAATGTGATAATGAACAAATTTAACTACTTGGAGCTGCTTGTGAATATTTGCCTGGGTCTTTTGAAAAATGGCGCACTGATTTGTTTATGCAAGATGGTACCCCCATGTCACACAGCAAAATCTGTAATTCAGTGGCTTGTTTGTTGACTGTCAGGTAGATTTCATAAGTGATTGGCGCATAATGCAAAGGTGAGGAGTGTATGTACTTAAATTAATTACTATCTTACAAGAATTCCAGCAATATAAGTTATATTCTGCCAAGTCAAATCAGTGACATTTTATAAGCGAAAACTGAGTCCCTCTATTTGACTGTTAAATACACACTTGGTAACCTTTGTCACCCAGCTGTGTCAACACCACACCTCACCCCCTACACAATCCTCCCAGTCTCTATCTCTCTCTCAACTGAGTAGCCCCTTCAAGGAGCCACTTTGCTCACCCCACATGGGGATTGGGCTAGAAAAGGTGACCTAAACATAGCCTGTCCAAAGAACCAATCTAACTGGGCAACCGCACCCAGTAAGGTCATCCTTATGCGGTCGAAATCACAATCACAGATCAAAACAAAAACAAACTATACAACCTATTATGGTCACTGCATGGAATGTCAGGATCCTTCTGGATACTAGCACAAATGAGCATCCTGAAAGAAGTACCCCCCCTTGTGGCAAAAGAGCTGGCTAGGTATAACTGCAACATAGCAGCCATTAGTGAGTTCCGACTCCCAGACGAGGGTCAACTCACAAAACGGTGGTCTCGCTATACCTTTTTCTGGAAGGGTAAGCTTGCTGTGGAGAGACACCGCATTTATGGAGTTGGCTTTGCCATCCAACAACGCATCCTACAAAGGCTAACTGAAATGCCTATTGGGATCAACGAGCGCCTCATGATGCTCCAAGTCCCACTGAATGACTCGCGTCATGCCTTCTTCATCAGTGCATACGCCCCTACACTGGATGCAGAGGATGATATCAAGGAGGCCTTTAACACTGACCTTGACAGAGTGCGAACCTGTATCCCCACAGAGGATAAGGTTGTGCTCCTTGGTGACTTGAATGCCAGAGTTGGCAAAGATGCTGACATTTGGCAGGGAACGGTAGGGAGAAATGAACTAGGTTGGTGTAATCCCAATAGCCACTCCTCGTCAGCAAGTGTGCTGCACACAACCTCACTATCACCAATACCTAGTTTAGGCAGGCCGACAAGTTCAAGGGTTCGTGGCAAAACCCACAATCCAAACACTGGCATCTCATTAACTACAACATTGTCAGAGAAAGAGATCACAAAGATATCTTCATAACCTGAGCCATGAGTGGCTCAGAACACTGCAACACTGATCATCAGCTCGTCAGAGCCAAGCTCTCACTTCATGCCGCCCCAAAACGACGAAGGCAACAAGCCTCCAGAAGTTTTAACACAAAGCATCTGGAGGATCCAGCGGTAGCACATGCTTTCAGAGAGCAGCACGAACATGGTCTGATAAGCAACCCGACAACAAACAACCAAAATCCCAGTGTCAAATGGGGACAATCTCAACACACTGCCATGACAAAAACCTGCAGAGACCTTCGGCCAGATCAAAGAATACAATCAAAGTATTCATCGATGATAAATATGCTGCTTTAATTAACTGGCAGAACAACCCTCAGTCTCGCACCAAAACTTATACCTTCCACAAGAAAAAAGCAGCAGCTCAGTGCAAACTTTGCAAACTAAAGAACGACTGGTTTAAAAATAAAGCATGTGAAATGCAAAAAGTTGCAGATCAACACGAGATGTGCCAATTTTTCAATTCCACTTAAAACATTTTATGGACCAATCACTAATGGCACAGCCCCCTCTGCTCATATGAGGGCAACTCCCTAATTAAAGAAATAGAAGGCCTCCTTCAGCTCTGGAAAGAGCTCTACCATTCATTGCTCAACCAAAACACTGATGTGGATGTCCTGACTACCCAGCAGGTCCCTCAGCATCCAGAGCTGACCCACCTCAGCTATCCTCCATCCCTGGATGAGGTAGCTACTGCCATCAAACAGATGAAACTTAACAAAGCCTCAGGACTTGATGGAATCCCAACCGATGTGTATAAAGCAGGAAGACCTCTTGCTAACCAGCAGTCTCCACTCTCTCTTGGAAAATACAGTAGTCCCTCGGTTAACGAACGCCTCAGTTAATGAAATTTCGGTTAACGAATTACCTTCCATAAGAATAGTCAATTCAGTTAACGAATTCCTCTCAACATGTTTTCACTTCCTCACCAGCTGGAATATGAGTCCGCCAATACAGTAATCGGTTCTAGGGCTTAAATTCGTTCACATTTGAGTAAATATCAAGAAGGTTGTACTATTCAATAATTTTCCAAGTTTTATATTAAAATTTTTGTCATTTTAACAATTATTTAACATAATTGAAGTACAGGAAACTAGTTTTTAGTATGCCAAACAGCCACTCAACTCATCAAACACGAGTCAGTTTGTATCTCTGGTCAGTAGAGGTAACATCTTGCTTGAGACTCTCTTGAACATAAACTATTTTTACATTTTTACAGTACAATTATTGGTCATTCTGAAATTTATTTTACATATTGACAATACATAGTGCAGTGCAGTGTTGACTTAAAGAAAATAATCTTGAATTACACCTAGCGAACTTAAAATTTAATGGGTGAAATAACGGCATGAAGCATGGGGTGATTTCTCTTCCACCCCCACTTCCTACTCTTCTCCCTTCTCCTCCACTCCCACTTCTAATTCCCATCATCATCATCATCAACCAGGAGCCTTCTACATACACACCTCCAAGTAAGTGTACTTTACTGCATTTATTTTTACTTTGTATGTAATTTTCGGTGAGCTGTAACCAATTACCTAAAATCCCATTGACACAATGGTTTCGGTTAACGAACAACCTTCTGGAACGAATTGTGTTCGTCAACCCAGGGACCACTGTATATGAGAAAAGGAGGAGATCCCCCAAGCTCTTAAAGAAGCCTCCATTGTTAATATTTATAAGAACAAGGGAGACCAGTCAGACTGTGGCAACTACTGCAGGATCTTGCTGCTGTCCGTAGTTGGCAAGATTATAGCCCGAGTCCTCCTAAACAGACTTCTTCCTGAGGCGGAAAACTTCCTCCCAGAATCTCAATGTGGCTTTAGACCATCACATGGCACCACTGACATGATCTTTGCTGTCCGTCAGATACAGGAAAAGTGCAGAGAACAGTGCCATGACCTGTACATGACTTTCATCGACCTAACCAAGGCCTTCGACTCGGTCAACAGGGAAGCCCTCTGGTGGACCCTCAGCCGTTTCGGCTACCCACCAAAATTCATCGCCATTGTGAGGCAACTCCACGATGGCATGAATGGCAGTGACCTCCACCCAGTTCGAGTTCATCCCCATCCAAACGGGGGTTAAACAAGGGTGCGTACTAGCACCAACTCTCTTTTCCATTTTCTAGACTGCCTTCCTTACTCGAAACAGCGCAAATTTAGCCGGCAGGGTGTACTTCCAGTACCGGATGAAGGGTCTTTTAAACATAAGACGACTCCAGGCAAGAACAAGGGTATCGGCAGCTTCCATTACTTAGCTTCAGTATACAGACAACCTCACCCTTGTCACTCACACCGATTCTCTTTCAGTTTGCCCCTGGTTCAGCCACACCTCCACACCCTCTCTAATATTACCCACTTTCGATATCTCGGCTCCCACCTGTCCACCACCCCGGACATTGATGAAAAGATTTAGCATCGGATCAGATGTGCATCCCAAGCCTTTGGCAGACTCCGAAACCATGTCTTCAGCTGTAGGGAGCTGAAATTATCTACAAAGTTGCACATATATCGAGTAGTGGTCCTCCCCACCCTGCTATATGGCAGAGAGACATGATTCATAAACAGGAGGCACATCAAGGCACTCGAAGACCTTCACCAACATAGTCATGTTCCATCCTCTGTGTTCGCTGGGAAGACAAGAACAAATGCCAGCATTCTTGCTGACACCAACTGTAGGAGCATCGAGACTACCATTATCCATGAACAACTACGCTGGACTGGCCATGTTACCTACATGGACGACAATAGACTGCCAAAGGAGCTACTTTACAGTCACCTAACAAATAGTAAATGTAACACTGGCAGGCAACTGAAGAGGTAAAAGGATAGTCTTAAGACAAACCTGAAAAAGTGCCAAATTGACCCCCCTCTCATGGGAGACAATTACTCCACACCGTAACGCTTGGAGGAGCACCGCACAAGAAGGTTTCAATACTTTCGCATTAGCCCGACTGAAAACCAAGGCAGACAAGCGCCATTACCGGAAAGACGCTCCAGCACTATATGTAGTCCCCCAACATATGCAACTTCTGTGATTGACCCTGCTGGTCCCGTATGAGCCTCTTTAGTCACCTCTAAACTCACCAACCTAGGTGATATCCTTAATAACACATTCCATTATATTATAGCTGGATGCTCGTCAGAGGAGGAGGAGGAGGAGGAGGAGGAGGAGGAGGAGGAACGGAGGAGGAGGAAACGGAGGAGGAGGAGGAGGAAACGGAGGAGGAGGAGGAAACAGAGGAGGAACGGAGGAGGAGGAGGAGGAAACGGAGGAGGAGGAGGAGGAGGAGGAACGGAGGAGGAGGAGGAGGAGGAGGAGGAGGAGGAGGAGTGGGTGGGTGTGTGTGTAAAACAAAACAAAAAGACACCAGAAATAGAAATAGCAAAATGTATAAATTAGAAAAGTTGAAAGGATTCCTACTGTATTTGCCCTCAAAAGTCCTATTTAAGGAGGATGAAGATTCAAGAGAGTACTATACAGTATGGTATATAGACACCTGGATCATTCAACTGAAGGAGAGATCCAACAGAAAACAAAAATTGAATAATGGTAGGTGGATGAACCGATTGGCTAAATTTTTTGCATGTTTATGACTCCATCTTCCCGATTCTATCAGCCAAGGGGAACAATGAATGAGTGACGTGACTGAAGGGAGAGACTGTACTGTACAGGTGTTTACTACCAATTCTGGCTGCCAAGCATTGTACTGTAGTATGAAAAGCCTACAAAGGGTGGAAAAAAGGTTTAAATATGCCTAGGGAGTTACATAGTTGTCATTTTACTGAGAGAATTGAGGGTAACTGAGAGTGTGATGCTGGAAGAATAACGTGGCTCTTGAAAAGGAAGAAGATTTAAAGATGAAATGTTTGAACCAACAAACTGTATAAAAAGCATCTGCAAAATGAGAAGGAATCTATTTGTTGCACCACAGAATTGGAAACAAGCATATGAAAGTTGATATGAAAAGATGTGTGGGAAGTAACGAAAACTTAGGATGGATGAGATACTATTAAATACAGCCAACAGTTTTTAAGCAAGTATTAAAACTTGTCAGCCAAAACAAAGACAATTCCTAGTGAAAGCAATATTATACCATGGAGGTCGAATATTGCAATGGTTATCTACTTCCATGGATAGGGTAGCAAAATAAGTGAAAGAAAAAGTGATGGAAAGGTGAACAAATTTGATGTCAAGGCTAGAGTGAAAATGGGTGATAGGTCAGATGCTGTTTTTAGATGGTACTGTTCTGGTTAAGTGAAAGGAAAGTTGCAAAAGTTCAACAGTTTATGTAATTGAAGAAAGTTAATAGAGAATGTGAAGTGATGACTATACGTAGTGGATCCCATAGGCATGACTGCCCATTATAAACAGTGTGAATACAGCACATTGCCTTTGGTACACAAGAAGGCAGCATGGCTGGTACTACTCTAGCCACCTTCACTTTCCCAAGTTGTAAACTATGGTGCCCAATTACAGCTGGGTGAACAGGGAGTTCTAAAGGATGACAAATGATAACTTGAATGAAGATGGAGAAGATGAAGTGTTGTGCTTCAGGTGGCTGAGAGTAAATGCACCTGTGACTAGAACAATAGATGATGAAACACAAAGACTAAGGAAAAGAAAGAAGGTAAGAAAAAGATTGAAAAATGTAGGAGAGAGATACTGTACTGAATGTGTTAATGGAGGCAAAGGTGGGAAAATCAATATCACCGTACAAACATTAAATATGAACTATGGCTGCACCAGTAAGAAACAAGTTTAAAAGGACAACATATGTGCTTGAGAGGAGAGTCTGGTGAATAGTATGCAAAGTATTGAAAATATAGAAATGTTTGGTTTACCAAACAAACCTGATGAGAGCTTGGGATGGCGACATTATAAAAATTTAGAATTTCTTTAAAGGTGTTAATATAATAAAATATGGTAAGACAGAGCACATGAGGAAGATTGGGCTGAGGAAAAATATGAATATCCTGGAAAGAGTACCAGGAGGGCAAGATGTGAGTATTGCAGTTACTGGTTTACCCAGATAGATATGTTGCCAATGGGTGATGCTCTCAGTTGTGTTCAGTGACCTTTATAAAATAGACATATATTTGAATACATACTGAAGAACACCATAGTAAAACATACTGCATGTTACAGCACAATACATGTAAGAGAGAATAAATGGAAAGGACATGTCAACTTATGATTAGAGCCAACTTGTATTATAGTGACAAGATACTAACCTATAGCCTTCGTTACTCCCACACAGGATCCGTGGAACCAGTCCTCGCACTTGTCACAGCAAATCATAAAACGGTTATTGTGAGGTTTCTGGCATATACACCATAGGCGCTCAGGATCATCATCTTCACCATAATCCTCAAGCGATTCATCATCCTAGGATAATGAGATGTCTTAGTTATACTGTATACATCATCATCACATCATCAATAAAAGGAAACTAGAGAAAATGTATGATAGAGTTAGGGACCTCAAAAAGCCACTGATAAGTGATTGATCATGTATCGATATTAATAACTTATGGGGAGAAAACGGTTCCGTTCCCAAAACCCTGAAGAACCCCAAAAAGTTGTATATCCTGCTGCTATAATGATTATAACAGTAATGTCTAAATAACTCAAATAATTTATAAATGGAAATAATCAATAAATTTATACAAACACAAAAACCCAAAAATATATATTTATTTTCATTTACCTGGCATGATATGTACGTGTACAGTAGTAAGTTGCAATCCCCAAGCTGAAAATTTCCTAATTTATTCACTTTGTTACATGCACACAATTTTTCATATAAAGTGTGGAAAAAATTAATAAAAATAATAAAATAAATGATTATCATAAGGAGAAAAACAAAGTGAATTAAAATTTCTTACATCCCCAGAGTTAGTGTGGATCGTGGGAGCAGGTGGTGGGTTCAGCGTCAAGGTCTCAGTCAAGCTGTAAGCTGTGTTATTGTTATTTTTCAACTTCCATTTTCAGGTAAACACAGTTTTGTTTTGTTTTACTCGGTTACATGCACACACAATCATTCATACAGAATGTGCAAAAAAATATCGTAAGTACAAAAACATACATTCGAGTGAACATTTATTACGTGTGTGGGAGCTAGCACGAGAGTGAGCGTTCTGTCATGGCTCTGGTGTCTTGTGCTAGTGACAACAGTGCCAAATGGCAACACAAGATTTTTCCTTGTAGTATTTTATTTATTATTTTATTATTATTTTTTCTCACATTTACTGGTACAGTATATATTATTTTATGCACAAAGAATAGCTTCTGACACACTCACATCATCCTTTGAGCGATGTGACAGTTCAACTGCTTACCCTGGCAGTCACCAAGGATTATTTCTTGGAATACTGCAAGTAATTGCACATCACTTTTTCATAGCAATGACAATGCAGGAAAAGCATATGTGCAGTGAGCATCATAAAACTGATCTTTAGCCATTGCATAGTGGTATAGTAAATGATGTTAATTTTTTAACATCATAAAACTGATTGAGGGTACATTGATCCATTGTATAATGGTCATTACCTGTAGTACAGATAAAGCTACTGTTAGAGGTGAATCTAGTGATCTGAACAGAGGCTTGACAGCCAGTTACAGAGGGTTATGGTACATTTTAGGCCTGGTGGTGTTTCAAATTCTGTTAAAACTCCCCAACAGGCTGGATATATGGTTATACAGTAATATCTCCGTTAGCTGAAATCCCTCAAACTCGGAAATCTCCGATAGCCGGAATTGAAATTTGCTTGGAAAATCATTCCCAAAGCCGGAATTTTTCAAATATTTCCGGCTTTAAAAACAAATTTTCCGAGGTTGAAAATAGAGTATTTTCTGAAAATGTCTTGAATAAAGATAAAAGCTAAAGTATTTTTTGGGGGGATCTGGCCTGACCTGACTCAATATCATGTGGTCTCATATTACTGGCTTTCTGATGGAATGTCAGGACACCCTTTCTTGGGTGGGGGATTAGTGGGTCTCATGACCTGAAGATGTCTTGAATAAACACAAAAGCTGAAGTATTTTTAGGGAGATTGTGATAAGAATAAATGAGCAAAGTTGTATCCCTTCAACATTACATTACATAACATTTTAAAATATGGAGTGAGAAAGCAAAAAAGTGAGGGTAATTAGAGAGATGGAGTGGAAAGGAGTGGTAACATACACCAGTATTATGAAGCGATAAGCTCCTCAACAGCTGATCGGGGGATTAACAGCCGATGTTCACCCAATTGACGGCAATGATGCAGAATATGAAAGACCATATGGAGCAACTTCAGACTTTAGGTGATACAGAGGACTTTGGTGAGATGCTGTCATTACCATGAGGAAGAAACTTTCTGGAAACGAGTGAAGGGATGACAGCCGCAACGAGGTATGCACGGGACACACGTTGTCAACCGCCGGAATCAGGAGTCAATGAGCGACTTATCTGGGATGAAATGCGCAGGGCTTCCATACACAACAAAGTCTGTATAGTAGGCGACTTTAACCTTGGCCAAATAGATTGGACCGACCTTACGGGAAACTCAGAATCAGAGGATTTTCTCGAGACGATCCAGGACTGTTTCCTAAGTCAACATATAACCGAACCCACACGGGGTAATAATATATTGGATTTAGTTTTGTCAAACAGAGAAAACCTCATTAGCAATGTCGAGGTAGGGAACGAACTTGCAAACAGCGATCACAAAGAAATTCGATTCCAGTTAGATTTTCAGGGCAGACGTAAGGAAAATTCCACTAAAGTACCAGATTTCAGAAGGGCAAACTTTGACAGTTTAAAGAGGCAGCTAAGAGAGGGGGTGTCGCGCTTGGCCGTGAACCTGACAGATGACACCGACCTGATAACGAGATCTGAGATTGCCGAGTTCCACGACAATTTAAATAGTGAGTTACTTAATGCACAAAGGCAGAACATACCATACAAAAAACTCAGATCAAACAACAATGACCCTAAATGGATAAATAATTATTTAAAGAACATCATTGGCCAAAGGAAGGCTATAGGTAGAAGGATAAATCGTGGCGAAATTCACCTCCGGGACTATTATAGGGTATTGGCGAGTAGGGTTAAAACCGAGATAAGGAAAGCAAAGAGGAATAATGAGGTAAGGATAGCAAGGGAGGCAAAGACAAACCCCAAAGGATTCTACCAAATGTACCAAACTAAAACACGAGAAAAGATTGGACCAATACGGTCAGACTCCGGCGAGCTCACTGATAACGACGGAGAAATGAGCAATAATTTAAATAAATATTTTTCAACAGTTTTCACCAGCGAAAATTTAAACATGATACCCGAGGCACCGACTCTATTCAGAGATAGTGAAGAAAACAAATTAAGTGAGATAGTAGTGACTAGTAACGATGTTAGTAAGCAAATAGACAAACTAAAGCCTAATAAGTCACCTGGTCCCGATGAGATATTTGCCAGAGTATTAAAGGAATGTAAGGAAGAGCTTAGTATGCCCTTAGCAAAGTTGTTTAACATGTCCTTAAAAACAGGTGTAGTACCAGAATCCTGGAGGATAGCGAATGTAATACCGATCTTCAAGAAGGGGGATAGATCACTATCCTCTAACTACCGCCCAATCAGTCTAACATCAATAGTAGGCAAATTACTGGAAGCAATCATTTCAAACTCTATTCGAAATCACCTGGAGAAGCACAGATTGATCAATGATTCCCAGCATGGCTTCACAAGCGGACGTTCTTGCCTAACTAATCTATTAACATTCTTTTCATCAGTTTTCGAATCAGTGGACGAGGGGCACAATTATGATGTGGTATATCTCGACTTTAGCAAAGCCTTCGACAGAGTACCCCACGAAAGACTAATTAGAAAGGTAGAAGCTCATGGCATCAAAGGTGACATCCTTAAATGGATTAGGGCGTGGTTACAGGACAGGAAACAGCGAGTGAGCATTAACGGCACTAAGTCCCATTGGAGCAACGTCACAAGTGGAGTTCCCCAAGGCTCAGTACTTGGACCATTATTGTTTATTATATACATAAACGACATAGATATCGGCATAGACAGCAACATAAGTAAATTTGCTGATGATACTAAAATAGGACGTGTTATCAAATCTGACGAGGACTCGGCAAAACTACAGGAGGATCTAAACAAATTTTTCGAATGGTCTGAAAAATGGCAGATGAAATTCAACATTGACAAATGTAAAGTACTCAGTATAGGGAATGTAAACAGGGAAACCAGATACCAGATGAACAACGATGCCATAGAGAAATCCGACTGCGAGAGAGATTTAGGAGTAATGATAAGTAGGAACCTTAAGCCAAGTAAACAATGTGTTTTTGCTCGTAACAAGGCTAATAAAGTACTTGGGTTCATACAAAGGAGTGTTAGTTACAAGACTAGCGAGGTCATCCTAAAACTGTATCTTGCTCTTGTGAGACCACACCTGGATTACGCAGTCCAGTTCTGGTCACCGTATTACAGAATGGATATAGAATCCTTGGAAAGAATCCAGAGGAGAATGACAAGACTAATCCCGGGTATCAGGAACCTTGAGTATAGAGACAGGTTAAAGCATCTTAATTTGCACTCCCTTGAGAGACGTAGAGCGAGGGGCGACCTGATAGAGGTGTATAAATGGAAGGCAGGGCTAAACAAAGGGGACATTACAAAGGTACTCAAATTATCCAACCAGGAGCGAACTCGTAACAATGGTTTTAAATTGGACAAATTTAGATTTAGGCGTGAAATAGGTAAACACTGGTTTGGAAACAGAGTAGTGGATGAATGGAACAAGTTACCAAATATCATCATTAACTCGAATACGCTGAATTGCTTCAAACATAAGTTGGATGCTCATATGAGCAATAGGGGTTGGGTGTAAACGGGACTGCCCAGTATGGGCCAATAGGCCCGCTGCAGTTTCCTCCATTCTTATGTTCTTATGACACCCACCCAAGGAGGGTTCCCAACACTCAGCGCTTGAGGGACGGGAACATCCCATTGGAAGGAGAGGGAACGTGTTTCCACCCGTCATACCCACTTTCCGGAAGCATTGACACTCAGGAACCCATAGCCACTGAACACCAGCCGATGCAGCACCATACTTCACAGATAGCTCGGTGGACCCAAAATATCATAGATCCGGAGTGGCTTTTTACGCCCATGGTCAGACCCACAGCTGGAAACTTCTAATGACTGTTCCACGCTACAAATAGAGTTAGTAGCAATTCCTCAGACAATAAGAAGCTTGCTGAACAGCGATTGGCGGGTCCGAAAATGCCTCCTAAAGAACCCAAGGCTCTCTCAGAGGTATCAAGAAGAGATGAGACGTCTAGTCGACGAGGGACATGCCACATCAAGAACTCAGTGTTACACCCGGGAAGACCTGGTATCTCACACCACCCCGTGTTGAATCCCAACAAGCCAGAAAAGATGAAAATAATTTTGATTGTACAGCCAAATGTCAGTTAATGTTATTGAATAGCCAGGTGATGCAAGGGCCAGACTTAACAGCAAATTTGATGGGAGTCCTCATCAGATTCAGACAAGGAAAGGTGGCATTCCCGGCTGATACCGAGGTAATGTTCCATTAAGTGTGAGTAGTACCGAACATCGAGACGCCTTACGATTCTTATGGTGGACAGACGACCAGCCGCCAGGGGCCCCGCCACTTACTAAACGACAGTACATCTCTTTGAAGGTATGTGTAGCCCTTCATGCGCCGGATATGCGCTACAACGAACATTCCAAGATTGCAGGGAAAGCCTCCATGACGACATCAAGAAAGCGAATTATATGGTACGCGTCAACGTTGAGGGTTTATTTCTCCAGCAACAAACCAATAACGCTCCTATGAGCGTTAACAGGGGTGGGTGTGTGTGCGTGCATTTTGAGTTCGCCAAGCACATTGTGGGAATTAAAGAAGTTGATGAAGAGTTTGTTCAGGAATCAGGTGGTGAGGTGACATGCCAAGACACTTACACAGCACACACATTAACAGCTCTACAAAACCAGAGTCTTATAACATTTTACATTATAATTGATACATGATAGCTCGACAGGGCTCTTTTGCACTTAAGACAACTGATCAATGAATAAACCAGGGCATATGGACTCATTATACATTAGTGATGTCACAAAGCTTTGAAACTGCAACCACATAAATTATCACAACCTATACAGTTGGGTCTTCAATTACGCGGTCAATTGAACCCGCGGAGTACCGCGTAAAACGAGAAACATTTAAAATGAAATGAAAGAACATATGGGATTAATTGAAATAGAGACTGGGCCGACCCCCAAACTCCAATTTTTCCGACACAATATGTACCTTGTAGTCAAAATAACATCTAAATTTTAAGATGGTATGCACACACAATTAATAATTAAGAAAAATATCAATAATATTAGGTTTCTTAACACTTATGTTAGTAGAAAAGATGGCTGGGCACACGGGGATGGGAGGTTGGTTCCGAGGCAGAGGGCAGATTATTGGCCCTCACCTGTATCACTATCCACCACGTAGGCTTGCAGGGCCTCTTTGTCAAACCCCTCAAAGTCCATATCCTCACTATCACTGACTTGGGCCAGCTGTGGTGGGTGGCGGGTGAAGAACTCGGTAATGTTTTGATGACTGGGCGACCTTGTGCGCACCCTGCCCGCGCCGCTTCCCGCGTAAATGACCAAATTTACCGCGTAAATCGAGCAATTCAATACTGGCAAGGCACCGCGTAAATGACCAAACGCGTAAGCCAAAACCGCGTAAATCCAGACTCAACTGTACTAGGTTAATTACTAAAATTATTGGTGCAAAATAAGGTATGTTTATACTCAAATTAATTGCCCCGCTGTCTTGTGGACTAACCTTGGCAGGTATAAGGCTAAGGGAGTAAACCCCAAACGAAAAATCTGAGGTGGAGCCTCTCATCAGGCAGAAATATTTACAGAGCTCCAAGAAGACCCCCAACGACAGTGTAGGTGGAAGAGATGACCACCATGGAAACTCAACGACTACACCAGCGGACGAAAGCAATGCCTGATGAACAGGCTACTAAGGCAAAACCCAACAAACTGGGTTATCGGCAGTCCATTGCGACTCTCCTTCTCCCCAGTCGTTGCAACACTTGCACCACTGGATCAGGAAAATGGAGAGCCAAAATATTTCGTTGCAGACTGCACTCCTGCCTCACCACATAAATCAACTCACGCGCAGCCATCGTCCAGTTCATCATATCTCTCATCATCAAAATCCCTATACAGTACCCCCAAAAGTCCTATGGCGACGGACGAGTGTCGACGGAGATAGGCAGAGATGACTGCCGGGAGTCTCTAGTCACAACTCTGCACATGGGCGGCACAGATAAGATGATCGTTTATGCACTGGGATCTCGGCAGCAGTGCAATCCGGTCCTGTCTGTGCGACTGAGCAGCCCATTCAGGGAGCCACTCTGCACACCCCACATGGGGAGGGGACTAGAAAAGGTGCCCTAAACATAGCCTGCCAAAAAACCCAACCTGACTGGGCAACCGCACCCAGTAAGGTCATCCTTATGCAGTCAAAAACACAACCAAAATCACAGATTCAAACCAATACAAACCAGACAACCTCTTATGGTCACTGCATGGAATGTCATGCCCCTTCTGGATACTGGCATAAATGAGCGTCCAGAAAGAAGAAAAGCCCTTATAGCATAAGAGCTGGCTAGGTATAACACTGACATAGCAGCCATCAGTGAGTCCCGGCTCCCACATGACGGCCAACTCAAAGAACGGGGGTCTGGCTACACCATCTTCTGGAAGGGTAAGCTTTGCCATCCGCCAACACATCCTACACAGCCTAACTGAAATGCCTATTGGGATCAACGAGTATCTAATGACGCTGCGAGTTCCACTGAATCACTCATTTCATGCCTTCTTCATCAGTGCATACACCCCAACACTGGATGCAGAGGATGACATCAAGGAGGCCTATTATGCCAACCTCTACAGAGTACAAACCTCTATCCTCAAAGAAGAAAAGGTTGTGCTCCTTAGCGACTTCAATGCCAGAGTTGGCAGAGATGCTACCATTTGGCAGGGAACCACTGGGAGAAATGGACCTTGTTTAGGCAGGCCGACAAGTACAAGGGTTTGTGGCAACACCCACAACCCAAACACTGGCATCTCACTGACTACACCATTGTCAGAGAAAGAGATCGCCGAGATGTCTTCATCACCCATGCCATGCATGGCTTAAACCACTATGGCACAAATCATCGACTTGTCAGATCCAAGCTCTCACTTCACATCACCCCAAAACGGCGAAGGCAGCAAGCCTCCAGAAGAGGTTTTAATACTAAGCGTCTGGAGGATCCAGCGATAGCACATGCATTCATGGAGCAGCTCAAACATGGGCTTATAAACAACCCAACAGCAAACAACATGAATCCCAGTGCCAAATGGGATACTCTTAATGCTGTTATGACAAAAACCTGCAGAGAGGCCCACAGCCAGATCAAAAGAATACACCAGGACTATTTGATGTAAATGACCCGGCAATCAAGGGACTCATCGATGATAAACGTGCTGCTTTTACTGACTGGCAGAACAACTCTCAGTCTCGGACCAAAGCTGATACCTTCTGCAAGAAGAAAGCGGCAGCCCAGCGGGAAATTCGCAATCTAAAGAACGACTGGCTTAAACATAAAGCATGTGAAGCACAAAATACTTGCAGATGAGCATAAGATGCAATTTTTTTTCATTTACACTATAACATTTCATGAGCCAATCACTCTTGGTGCAGCCCCCCTCCACTCATCTGATGGTAATCTCATAATTAAAGACGATGAAGGCCTCCTTCAGCCCTGGAAAGAGCACTACCATTCATTGCTCAACCGAAACACCGATGTGGATGTCCTGACTACCCAGCAGGTCCCTCAGCATCCAGAGCTGAACCACCTCAGCTATCCTCCATCCTTGGATGAGGTAGCTACTGCCATCAAACAGATGAAAAATAACAAAGCCTCAGGGCCTGATGGAACCCCAGCTGAGGTGTATAAAGCAAGAGGACTTCTGCTTACCAGCCATTTCCACTCTCTCCTGGAGAATATATGGAAAAGGAGGAAATACAATATATGGAAAAGGAGGAAATACCCAAGCTCTTAAAGATGTCTCCATTGTCAACCTTTATAAGAACAAGGGAGACCGGTCAGGCTGTGGCAACTACCGTAGGATCTCACTGCTCTCCGTAGTTGGCGAGATCATCGCCCGAGTACTCCTAAACAGACTTCTTCCTGAGGCGGAAAACTTCTAACAGAATCTCAAAGTGGTTTTAGACCATCACATGGCACCACTGACATGATCTTTGCTGCCCGCCAGATACAGGAAAAGTGCAGAGACCAGCATCATGACCTGTACATGGCTTTCATCCACTTAACCAAGCCCTTGACTCAGTCAACAGGGAAGCCCTGTGGTGGACCTTCAGCCATTTCGGCTGCCCACCAAAATTCATTGCCAGTGTGTGACAACTCCATGATGGCATGAACGGCAGTGTCCTGCACAATGGCACCCAGTCTGAGTTCTTCCCCATCCAAACAGGGATTAAACAAGAGTGTGTACTGGCAAAACTTTTTTTTCCATCCTCTTGGCTGCCTTCCTTACTCGTGCCAGTGCCAATTTAGCCAGTGAGGTGAACATCGAGTATGGGGTGAAGGGAGGTCTTTTCAACATAACACAACTCCAGGCAAGAACAAAGGTATCGGCAGCTTCCATTACCGAACTTCAGTATGCAGATGACCTCACCCTTGTTGCTCACACTAAACACGACCTTCAGGATATCCTGAACACCTACACAGACGCGTATGCACACTTCAGCTTTGAGGTGAATGTACGTAAGACTCTCTTTCAACCTGCACCTGGTTCAGCCACACCTCCACCATCCATCCAGCTTAACGGTACTACCCTCTCTAATGTTACCCACTTTCGGTATCTCGGGTCCCACCCTGTCTCCCAACACAGTCATCGATAAAGAAATTCAGCATCGGATCAGATGTGCATCTCAAGCCTTTGGCAGACCCCGAAATCGTGTCTTCAGCTGTTAGGAGCTGAAATTATCTACAAAGCTGCACGTATATCGAGCAGTGGTCCTCCCTCTATGTCTGTCTTTGATACCCCCAAAATGTTCTACACTACTGAGGGTATGCGCAAACACTTGTTATCTTGAAAATAGGTTCTTATTCTCGTACGGGAGACAAATACAGAGGAACAAATAACAGTGGCTTCCACGCCAAAAGGACTAGCAATCTCAACTCCATGTATCACTCCGCCCTGGCATGCACAAATGCCAGAGTTCACAAGCTGAATACATAATATGTAAATATGATAATACATATACATAACATGGTGCATAATAAATGGAAACATTACATAGGATTAATACATGTTCTGTAATACTTTACTATACATAATTAATAGAGTAATATAAGAATACACAGCTTAAGGTACTACTTCGTGTCCATATTATACACCTCCCTCCCCCTATATGCTCATAGTTTCATCTTGAGCGGACCTTTTGTTTCTGAGTCACTCGGACCTGCGGAGTACCGGGGTAGAAACACAAGGTGGAGATGGATTTACTGTAAAGACATCAACATTAGGGGACTCTACTGAGGAAGGGTCAACACTAGGCAGCTCCACAGGTCGGAGGAAACGACAGCTCCTCCACCATACTCTACCACTAGGAAGACGCACTTGGTAGTCCCTGGACCGGCCAATACCCATGACAACCCCAACCTTGTCCCAGCTATCTCACATCCAGACAATCAGTCGGCAATGACGAGGAAGGACTTCCCTGCCACTGCAAAGAAGTCGGCCGACACAGACTCGAAGGGTCTTGAAGGGTTATCGTCGTACATTAAAGGTTCCTGTTGCTGGCTGGGTTGCAGAATCTGGCACGGCTCACAGGCAAGGACGGTACTTGCAATGTCCGCGTCGATTCCGGGCCAAAATACAGTCTACTTCGCCCGTCACTTGGTGGCCTCCACTCCTCGATGGCTGTCGTGAAGGCGGGTCAAGGTACGGCGGCGTAGGGCAGCAGGAATGACTATTCGTGGACCATACAAGACGTGGTCTCCGTCACAATAGAGGTCCTCGCGTATCTTCCAGTATGGGTGTAGCGATTCATGAAGGTCATATCGGTTAGATGGAAATCCCTGGGACACACAGTCGACGAGCCGGATGTAGGAAGGGTCGGCCCGGGCTGAGGTGCAGAGATCTTCAAGGGTCTTGTCTGCATCCGGTGCTGTAGACTCTTCTGATGTGAAGACGGCCTTCAACGAGACTACTGACTTGAGGGATGCGGCAGCTGTAGAACACAACATTTCGTCCTCTGGGGTGGGGCGACTGACAGGGACGCGGGACAGAGCATACGGGAAGCACAGCAGCTTACCCGCACGCCACACAGCCGTGAAGAGATAAGGCGAGAGCTTCTCTTTCAGACGTTGAAGGCGATGATTCTCTACTGCAACCAAAGAGTAGAGATTGATAATAGGTACAAGAGGGCGATGATCTGTGAAGAGGGTGAAGTGCTGAAGTCCTATCAGGTAGAAGCGGCACTTCGCCATCGCCCAGACAACAGCCAACATCTTCAGCTCAATCGTGGCATATCGGGTCTCAGGGTCCGTCAGGAACCGGGATCCACACTGAATTAAGCGGAGTTGCCCACCGCCATGGTCCTGCAGAAGGGAGTAACCAATGCCGTAGAGTCTAGAGGCGTCAGCCTGGAGGACGGTGGGCAGGGCTGGGTCGTAACAGGCGAGGACAGGTGGACATAAGAGGGCCTGCTTGACTCGCTGGAAGGCCTCTTGATGATCTGGGGTCCACAGGAATGTCCTCCTGGGGCTCAGCAGGGGGCGTAACGGCTGGGCTGGGGCGGAGATGTCAGGTGAGAATTCAGCCAGCTGATTGACCAGACCCAAAAAAAGAACGGAGGTCTGTCAGGTTGGCAGGGGTTGGAAAATCCCTGATTCCACTTAATTTCTCCGGGTCAGCTGTGATACCTGATGCTGAGAGAGTGTACCCATAGAAATTCACTGATGGTGCGGAGACTACAAACTTGTCAGCGTTGAGGGTAATCCCGTACTTTCGACATCGGGTGAGAACTTCATATATTCGGGAGAGGTGGGCACAGTAGTCTTCGTCATGGAGTAAAATATCATCAACCACCTTGACACAATTCATGACTCCTTGAAGGGCCGTATCACCACGTTGACAGAATGCATCGCCCGTAGCGGCAAATCCCATGGGGCCTCTGCAATACTGATATCTTCCATATGGTGTGATGAATGTAGTCAAATGCTGGTCTACTTCGGCCAACTCTATTTGCCAATAACCACATAGGCGTCCATCGTTGTAAAAAACTTCGCCTTCGGGTCCACATTTCGAACAGCTGCGAAGGGTGTGGGTGAAGGGTGGGCTGGACGGGAAACTTGCTGGTTAAGTTTTGACAGATCGGTGGTGATCCGTACTCCACCACGAGGTTTGGCGATGGGGACGAGAGGGTGGCACCAAGGTGAAGGTTCGTCTCCGGCCGGCTTGATGATTCCCTGAGCAACCATGGAGTCAAGCTCTTGTCTAACTAGCTCCTTGTAGGCGTGAGGAATCAAATGAGGGGTGTGGATGGCAAAAGGTGTGGCACCATCCTTAAGATAAATCTTCATAGGTGGACCCACCATTGGCTTGAGTGGTGTGGATCATAAAGATTTCTTCGTAACCAACACGTCAACAAACTCCTTG
Organism: Homarus gammarus; assembly: GCA_958450375.1. Taxonomy (NCBI): domain Eukaryota; kingdom Metazoa; phylum Arthropoda; class Malacostraca; order Decapoda; family Nephropidae; genus Homarus; species Homarus gammarus. The sequence continues at coordinate 154,404 of CAUDMG010000652.1, read as the reverse complement.
AGAAGGTAAGCTCTTGCATCAGAAGGGGACGTGTTAGTAGAGATAGGGAGTTCCTTCAACCTGTTGACATGGGTGACCTTTAAAATAGGTTTGGGGAATTCCTTGGAAATAATGACCAACTCTTGACAATGGCCATATGATAAAAGCGAAGTCGGGATCCCATCATGAACATCAATCCGGGCTGAGCAAGACTGCTTACCAAAGGTAAGAGTAGCCCAGAAAGATCCCAAAGCTGGAGCCATCAGCTGTCAGTTTCGTTGTCTGAGGAGGGGGCTGTAGGTTGCTCCGGGGTATTCCCAAACTTACTAAGTGTTGTGGACCAATTACTGAGACGTCAGCACCGGTGTCAGGTAACATCTGAAGACTGGATGACAAGTTACCGTGAGAAATGACGACACTGATGTGCTGGGGCGTCGTGTCTGTGGAACAATGTACACGACGGCAGGAACGACTGGGCACAGCGTCTTGATGCTTGCCAGAAGGAGGGGGCGTGCCAGCACTACCTGAGGATGACTTCTGGGATCCTTGGTGGTGTCCTTTCTGTGTCTTCTTACGACAACATTTGTCATAATGGCCCACACGACCACAAAGTCTGCACTGAACTTTGCTAGCAGGGCACTTGACTGTGTAAGCCCAGTGACCCTGGCGGTCGCAACTTCTGCACACGCTTTGAGCAGCTGGGCACTGGGAGGCATCATGCTGTCTCGCGCAGCTGTTACACAAAGCTACTGCTAAAGGTGTAGGTGGAGGGTGAGGGGTGGGGTTACCTTGCTGCTTCTTACCCTTTCTGTAGGAAGACACCGCCCTCACCTGGTCAGGTTGTGAACGTAAAGCTGAAGTCGCACACCTGGTGGCCTCGTACGCTCGACATTTTGTAACAACATCTTGAAGGGAGGAAGTGGAGTCAAGTGAAATGAGACGCTGAACTAGCCCTTCATCTCGAATACCCATTAAAATAATTGTCTTGAGTTGTGTCTCTTCCCAAACTTGAGAATTTCTAGGAAAAACATCAACGTCCTCTGAACATCTTTTCAGTCTTACAAAAAATGCATCAAAAGATTCTCCATCAAGCTGCTTACATTGGAGGAGTTCTCTTCTATGTGCTTCGTTGCACTGTCCCTTAACATGTTCCTGTAACTTGTCAAGCACGGCCTCTACAGTCAGAGTTGTTGTAGGAGGCACTTGAAGTGTGTGCTTGAGAGTACGTTGTGTCTCCAAGGACAGGCACATACGAAGCTGTATCATCTGTTTAGGCTGTGGAAAACTTGACAGGTCAACCATTGTTGCATAGTCTTGCCAACGTCGATGCCATTCACGAAATATCTGATAAGAAGCGTCAGACTTCAGAGAGGGGGGGGCGTTTGTGCTGCAGCCTTTTGAGGAATTGTTGAACCGACTCTGGGAGATGAGGTACCAGTACCTCTAGTCGTATCAGCAGAAGAATCTTGTAGAGTAGATCATTGTGGGGAGGCTAACAGGGAAATCAAGGCTTCAAATCTGGCTTGATTCTCTCTTCTCAGGTCATCCTCACTTCTACGTATATCTTCTAGTTCTCTGCGTCTTCATTCATCTTCGTGGCGTCGTCTTTCAGACTCTCTGTACCGAATTTCTTCCTCTTCTCTCCTTGCAACATAGTCCTGGCGACGAGAAGTTTCCATCCACTTAATCAGTTGAAGGAGATCCTTGGACGCAGGCACCGCAGGAGAGCTTGCTCGCGACGAACGAGGAGATTCTGTGGGTGATTGGGAGAGATCTCCCAAAGTTAAACTCATAACCCCATCGTCCAGGGTATCATTTTGATCCCTGTGAGACATGCTGACAGCTTCTGTACTCTATCTGTGCAAGAGACCGGGTCAACCCCTCGTAATCTATGCACAGAATTATAGAAGTTTAAAGTAATACACAAGAATTTAGTATAAAGTGGGCCTGTGAGTGCGTGTGTGTGTACGGCTCGCTGCCGGGAGGCTTGGCGCGCTGCCAGACGTAGAGGCAGCTCGGCGCAAGTCGCAACTGAACTGAAGTTGTCTTACTGCTCGCTGCTCAGTCACTCAATGACCATGAGCAGGAGGGGATGTACTGCTGGGCAGCTCCCTCAGTCATCTGACTGCAGTTTGCACAGACAATTCTGATTAAAATACACAACACAGCACTTCACAGAACACTTCACAGCACAGCACTTTACACAGCATAGCACTTCACAACACTGTAAGTCCTGAGGATTGTAGTCTTGCTGTAAATCCTTGGCGAAGCTGAAGATGAGATGCCATTAACAACACAGTCTGGTGGGAAGGCTAGATTCACTCTTAATCTCACTGCGCCATCTATGTTTGTCTTTGATACCCCCAAAATGTTCTACACTACTGAGGGTATACGCAAACACTTGTTATCTTGAAAATAGGTTCTTATTCTCGTACGGGAGATATACAGAGGAACTAATAGACAGTCGGCTTCCACACCATAAGGACAGGCGATCTCAACTCTCTGCATCACTCCGTGCTGGCATGCACAGATGCCAGCGTTCACAAGCTGAATACACAACATGTAAATATGATAATACCTATACATAACATGGTGCATAATAAATGGAAACATTACATAGGATTAATACATATTCTGTAATACTTTACTATACATAATTAATAGAGTAATAAAAGAATACACAGCTTAAGGTACTACTTCGTGTCCATATTATACACTCCCCACCCTGCTCTATGGAAGTGAGTTCACTGGGAGAAAGAGAGAACAAATGCCAGTATTCTTGCTGACACCAACTGTAGGAGAATCAAGGCTACCATTATCCATGAACAACTGTAAATTGCCATTCCTAGACTGTCTGGTATGCAGAATAGGTAACACTTTTAAGTTCAGTATTTATAGAAAACCTACTAATGTGTGTTCATACATTCATTATTATTCTGCCCACCATAATAGAGTCAAACAGTCAGTATTTTCAACAATGTTTTTACGTGGTTTGAGAATTTGCAGCCCGGAATTCATTGATGAGGAATATAAATATATCTATAATATTGGCTCAAACCTTAAATACCCTAGTTCTTTCCTAGACAAATGCCTGAACATTACTAAGAAATCTTTTTATAGAACTCATCCCAAGCCCACCCATGACCATAAGAATCTCTTAGTATTACCATTTCACAAAAATTTCTCTCAAATTCCTTTACAACTAAAACCCTGGAACGTCAATGTGGCATTTAAAAACTTATGCACTGTTAAACGAATGTTAATCAAAAACTCCACCAACAACACAATTGGTTGCATTTATAAAGTTCCTTGCAAGGAATGTAATATGTTTTACTTAGGCCAGACAGGTAAAGATCTTATAACTAGACTTAAACAACATAAATATAGTGTTAGGACAGGCCAGGAATCCAATGCTCTGTTTGTTCATTTGAGGGATAATAAGCATTGCATTGACTGGGAAAATACCTCCTCAATATTACCTTGTAATTCAATTGACAGTAGGCACATTATAGAATCTAGTCTCATTAAACATATCGAAGCAGTCAACATGAATTTGAGTAATGGCATGTACAAACTGGACAATTTTGTAATTAAGAAGATTTGTAACCAGGTGAGAAGGTTGGGTCACCTTACCCTCTGACCTGACTATCGACCTTTGCTGTGCTTTTTAAAGATTAGTAGGGTCATTACCTAATACCTGACCATTGTGGACCTGATCTCACCCTCCTCTATATATATACACCTTGTTTTGTACTCCTCCTTAGACGGTACTCACCCATGAAGATGTGAATTACATTTGGGTCCCTAACCCCGTCATAAGTCGGGGTTAGGGACCCAAATGCAGGTCGTAAGTCCGACATAGATAAAAAAATAAATAAATAAATAAATAAAAAAAAAAAATTAATTTTTTTTTTTTCAAAAAAAAAAAATTCAAAATCTTCAATGAAATATACAGTATACTAAACGTAGTAAATAATGAAGAATGGATACAGTACAGTAAAAGTAATAAATAATGAGGAATGGATACCGTTGTGACTGAGCACTTACCTTAAATGTAGTCAGCTGAATGCACACAGGGACCCCATAATTTTCTATTTACAGGATACAGAGAGACTATATTAATTGGAAGAAGCAGAAGGAGACAGGGCTGGGTGGGTCATCAATGTCGTATTCTTCAGACAGGTTTATGTGCTGTGAAAACTTGCTGGTTGAAGGTATTGGATCATCTTGAGGGAGTGAAGAGGCAGCACTGGTGGGGCTTGAGGAGACAGCATTGGGGGACTTCTTGAAATAGATGTCCAATTTAGACTGCACAGTTTGCTTTTTCTTTTCATTATAAATTTCTCTGTAGCAAGCAAGTGCATCTTGGATCATTCTGTCAACTTTGGCATAACGCTCATAACTTTGATCCATGCCATCAAACATTTGCATTGCTTTATTAATTGTAGCAAATGCCTCTGCCATTTGTTTCACTGAAAACTTTTTGGGGGGTGCAGGTGGTGGTTCTACATTTTGTCTGTCTTCTTCCTCTGCAATTTTCTGTGCATCTAGTTCAATAAGATCCTCGTTACTGAGCTCTTCTGCTACACTTTCAACCAACTGTTCAACATCTTCAGTATCAATTTCTAACTCCAGCTGTTTACCTAACTCCATTATCTTGTTACTAATATCCGAAATAACTTCATTTTCATTAAATCCTTTGAAACTGTGCACATACCTTTTCAGGATTTTCTTCCATATTCCATTCATGCAATGTTTTGTAACCTGATCCCATGCTGCACTAATGTTCTTTATACATGACAAAATGTTGTACTCCTTCCAAAACTCTCTAAGCGTTTTCTCATCCTTCAGTAGCAGCAACAGCCTGAGCGAAGGTCGTGCGTAAATAATACGCTTTAAAGGCAGCAATAGCACCTTGATCCATGGGTTGGATGATAGAGGTAGTGTTAGGTGGAATGTACACTACCTTAACATCAGGGTGCATGTCGTCCAGCTATGGTGGGTGTCCCGGAGCATTATCCAAAATCAGTAAAATCTTGAATGGAATCTGTTGTTGCAGACAATACTCCTTGGCTCGTGGAATGAAACAAGTCATGAACCAATCTTCAAACAGTACTAGGGTACTGAGGAATGGATACAGTACAGTGAAAGTAATAAATAATGAGGAATGGATACAGTGTGACTGAGCACTTACCTTTAATGTAGTCAGCTGAATGCACATGGGGCCCCAATAATTTTCTAATTATACATGGAGACTACATTAACTGGAAACGTTTCGGTATAGAAAATGCGTGTCATTTGAAAAAAAAAAAAAAAAGGTCACAACTGAGACGGTCGTAAGTCGAAGCAGTCGTAAGTTGGGGTCTAGCTGTATGTATGTATGTATGTATATATATATATATATATATATATATATATATATATATATATATATATATTCATGCACCGGTTAATGTCCTTGATACGTTCGTGGAAACATGACGTTAACCGAAATGGACGTTGTCCGATCATCACAAACTTTTTATTTATACTTGTACTTACGTGTATGTGGAATACTATATACGTACATATACACTTTTACCCTTAAATCACTACAGTTCGTCCCCGAATTACGTACAAACGGCCGATACGTACATCGTTTCTGAAGTCTTAAATTGCAAAAATATTGTCTTAAAAGGGCGAGCAATTTTTAAATTTGGCGGGCGAGCCAGCCGCACCGCGCCGCCACTATCACTGACCATGCAGACGACACGCTAGACGCACCAAAACAACAAGTGTGGTCATTGTGCATACAGTACTTCTCCTGTGAATTTCTGCCCTATTTTGTACACTTTACTCTGTGTGCAATGACTGGTGTAAAGCGTAAGAGTGGTGAAGCCAGTGGGAGTGCTACGAAACGTCAAGCAATCTCACTAGAGGTAAAAATGGACATAATAAAACTGCTTGAAAGTGGTGAAAAGTTGACCAATGTTGCCCGCAAATTTAACCTGAGTCGGTCAACTGTTAATACAATTGATAAGGGCAAAGAAAAGATCAAGGAACATGTGAAATCTGCAGTGCCAATGCAATCTACGATTATAACTAAAAGAAGAGGGAAGGTTCTGGAAGAAATGGAAAAATATCTTGCGCTGTGGATCGAGGACTGCACACAAAAACGTAAGCCTCTGTGTCTCAGTATGATTCAGGAGAAAGCCCTAAGTCTTTTCAACGACCTAAAGAAAGATCACCCTGATGATACTGTGACATTCAATGCTAGCAATGGGTGGTTTAACCGATTCAAGGTGCGAAATAAGCTGCATAATGTTCGAGTGACTGGTGAGGCGGCGAGTGCTGATTGGAAAACAGCACAGGATTTTCCAAAGAAACTCGCGGAAATTATCGAGTTACGTACATTTCGAGTTAAGTACAACCTTTTGGTCCCCATTATGTACGTAACTTGGGGACTTACTGTACTGTAATATGATACAGGTGATAAATTTTTACCTCTTGTGCACAATACATGATGTTTATATTAAAATTATTCACTGTTTTACAGGGATTCCAGCAATGCTGGGCAGTTGGGGGAGAGGGAGGGAGGGAGGGAGGGAGGGAGGGGGCTTGGGGGGAGGGGAGGTAGTACGTTTAAAAGTTGGCACCGGCCCAAGGTTTAACACGTGTACCTGTATATTTATCAGTTCTTAAGTGACTAAGCTTCTCTCTTATAAAAAGCCAGTGACATGACCTGGGTGAATATAATTAACATTGTTGGGATTCTTGTAAGATACTGATTAATTTGAATAAAAACAAGCTATAATTTGCACGAGACATAAGAATTTTAGTACCATAAACAAATTAGTACATGTGCACTCCAGCTTTGCACTAAGGTTATTTATTTCTTTTACGTTTCTTTTGGTATGGTGTGTGCATGTAAATGGATGAAAATAAATGAAGAAATTGATGTAAATCTACCCAAAAATGCAGTTGAAAAATTTATATTATAAATGTACTACAGTACTGTACACTAATGTACAAATTTTTTTATCTCTTGAGCAAAATATATGACGTTTATATTCAAATTATTGGCTGTCTTGCAAGGATTCCAGCAATGCAAATCATAATCTCCTAACTTTAGTCTGAGATATTGTATAACATAAAAACTGAAAGCCTAAATAAACCCAGGCTGAGCAGATTAGGGAGGGAGGGAGGGACGGAGCCAGGGAGGGGTGGGGGGTTGAGGTGATAAGTTTCAGCCGAAGGTCTGTGTGTGCTTATTTAACAGTCCTACTAAGCTTCTCTCATTTTAAAATGCCAGTGACATGACCTAGGAGAATATAATTAACATTAATGGGATGATTGTAAGTCACCGATTTATTTGAATATAAACATGTTGTAATTCGCACTAGACAACACTTTTAGTACAGTAATCAAATTAGTACCTGTGCACCCCAGCTTTGCACTAAGGTCATTTATATCTATGATGCTTATAATCAAAATGATCATCAAATTGTAAGAATTCCAGCAATGTAAATTATATTCTGGCCGGGTAATTTGTATGAATTTTATGAGCTAAAACAAATATCTTCAGTTAATAAAAAAAAAAAATATTCTTCACAACACTATCTGTCAATCAAAGTACCCCACCTTGCCTCCCCCCTCTTCCAACCAGCCAGATGGTCAGTCAGTCTCAACCCTCCCCCCCACCTCCCACCAACCCTCCCTTCAAGAGAAGGAGTGGGTGAAAAAACTAGATTTTAACATTTAGTATTAAATAATACCTCAGATTAAAGTTAGGATAATATAATTGACATTGCTGGATTCCTTGTAAGACCAGGAATATTTTGAATATAAATGTCATATATTTTGCACAAAAGATAACATATTTACTCAGAGTAAACATTTTATCTAAAATTTGTATGTCTAATGCAAAATCTATGATGTTTATATTCAAAATGATCATCAAATTGTAAGAATTCCAGCAATGTAAATTATATTCTGGCCAGATAATTTGTATGAATTTTATGAGCAAAATAAAAAAATTATACTTCACCCATGTAAAGGGGTACAGTCGACCCTCGTTAACTCGGACTAATAGGGTGGGAAGGGTGTACGTTTTAGCCGATTGTCCGAATTAACCAATTTAGGGGTTAATATTGCATTATATTTCAAAGTCATTGTTTCCGTCACGATTTTATCCCACTTTCCACTGTCATACGTACGTCATTTCAGCAAAAATATTACATTTCCGTGAATGCATTATATCAAGCACAGTATGAATAGAATACCATTGAAATATAACAGTATTTTAACCAAAAACTATTAAAAAAAACGAGTAACTTCTCTTGAACATCGGAAGGTTAGGTAAAATTTTGTTTTCGTCATGTATTTTATCCTATTTTACATTAAAATACATCACGTTTCAGCAAAACTACTATTTATTTCCGAGAAAATATTCATTCAGGCACAGTTAAGGTAAAATATACAAGTGATGTAACAGTTTTTTAACTGAAAACGATTCGAAAAAACACGTGTACCGTCTAGCTGATACTCAACAGCTGGTGGTGCGTCATGCGTCGTTGTAAACAATAGGAGGTTGAAGTAGATTACCGGGTATTATATTAAGTGTGAAATATCGAAAAGGTTTTTATTACCGGTATATTTTGTAGATCAATGAGAACTGTTATACCGTATATGATATGATAAGTTAGCCTGTGCTAAGAACTTCAACATAGACTACTGAAAACACGTTTTATATATATATATATATATATATATATATATATATATATATATATATATATATATATATATATATATATATACAGCTAGACCCAGACTTACGACTGTCGGGACTTACGACCGCCGCAGTTGTGACCATTTTTATTTTTTTTTCAAATGACACACGCATTTTCTATACCGAAACGTTTCCAGTTAATGTAGTCTCCATGTATAATTAGAAAATCATGGGGGCCCCATGTGCATTCAGCTGACTACATTAAAGGTAAGTGCTCAGTAGGGTTGCTCATTTTTTCACACTTTTTTAAAATTGTGGGTGGGGGTGTTTTTTCCCATTATTTTGTTACTCCTGAATTCATTGGTGCCAGAATTAATGAAATCCAACATGTTCTAGGGGTCGCGAATCCAAATATAAAAAATGAATTTTTGCGAAAAAACGTCAAAACTCAAGCTTTTTCTCTTATAGATCAGCAATCGCGCTGCTTTTCACTACTTAACCCTAATGGCTGGCTAGAGCAGCTATTCAGCTTTCCATTGACACCTAATTCGATTGCATGCACCTCTTATTTGACCTTCTAAGTCAGGTCAAAGGCTGTAGCCTACCTGCGTTAACGGAGTTATAAATTCACTAGGTTCACATTGGCAGCTTTAAAACCCTGCGCTTCTTTGCAGTGTTTTGACATGTGTTGTGTTGTTGTTGGTACTGTGGTGTTATTTTATAATTTACTCAAATCTGCTATATAGTGTGGCAGTAAATTTATGGTTATCTATTTATGTTGTATTTTCTACAGGTGATTAAATTGCTCTTATGTGACCCTATTTTGTTTGCCTATTTTGATTTATTACAAAACGTTTTTTTCTTACAGAGTTCATCTGTTTATATACATACAATCATGGAAGAGAGAGTCGCAGTCGGGGGAGAATGCTAAGGGGACTGTCAGGCCAACATCATCCACGACCCGTTCTGCCACTGAAATCTATCTAGTAGGCCACCCAGCATCGTCAATTAGAGGCAGTAAACTCCCGACGATGCGTCAAGTCCTGAAGTTCTTCTTTCACACAGTGAATGAATCTGGTGACAGACAGGAGACGTTTAAAGAAACAGTGAGAAACGTACTCACGTTCTGGAATTTAGCTCGCATCAAGACTATCTCAGAGAGGGGATGCCGGGAGAAGCTGACAAGGTTATGGGAGCACTGGAGAAGTCTACAAAAAAGTCGGGACAGGGCTGCAAAGGACAAGGTTGAAAACTTCAAGTCTCAACTTGACCTGTTGTGGGACATCGGAGCACCGGACGCTGTAGAGGACATCGAGAAGAACCGGCTGCTTACACCGGCCGACAAACAACAAGACATCGCCTTCTATCAAGACCAACGCGGAGAAAGAAAAGCGTTCATGAGTGGTAACGATAAGATTTTTGCCGCTAAGAAGAGAAAGCAGGAGGAACGAGTCGAGAAGCAAAGGTCGAAACAGGGAAGGTTCGCAGCCTGTGAACCAAGCAGCAGTGATTCGAGACCTCAAACCTCTGTGGTGGCTGACACCCCAACGGAAGTAGAAATGGAGAAAAAGGACACAGCGATACAACCTGGCAGGTACACATCAAAGCACCCTTATGTGACGGTTCAGCTTCCACGTCGCATTCCACTCGCAGACCGTCTTCGGATATCCAATAACGAAGTAAGTGTATCCGTAAATGTGTTTGGAATGTTTGAAATTTCTGTTAATTATTTGATAAGCACTTAAACAGTCGACATTTTCTACTGACACTCTTGCCTGCTTTTGCTCGCAGATAGTTTCGGTGGTCGCAGCAGTGCTGCGCTCTGCTAACCCGCCAGGCGATCTGTCTGAGTTCCGGATCTCGAGAGAGACTGCCAGACGGGCGCGAGCTTCACACCATCGTCAAGTAGCTGCCGCACAAAGGGAAGCCTTCACGCCTCCACCACATGCAGTGGTGCACTGGGATGGTAAGCTGGTTAAGGTGAGAACACGTTTAGGTACTACATTAATATTTTACCAATGCCTAGACTATTGTAATATATTGTTAGAAATGTATCAAATCATTAACAAAAAGCTTGGAGAAAAAGGCAGCCTTGATAATTCTTCATTATCTGTCTGAATTTATATATTTCTCTCATTTCAGAACGTCGTGGGAGAAGAAGAACACCGACAGGCCATCTTCATCTCAGGGCGCGGCCATGAGGAAGGGAAGCTGCTTGCTGTCTTGCCAGTGAAGGACGGCACTGGCCTGACCCAGGCACGCGCAACAGCTCGTGCTATCGAGGACTGGAGCTGCGCTTCAAACGTCAAAGCACTGTGCTTTGATACAACGTCGTCCAACACAGGGCGAGTCCAAGGTGCGGTTGTCCATCTGGAGGCGCTGCTGGAAAAACAGCTGTTGAGGCTTGGGTGCAGACACCACGTCATGGAACTGGTGGTGAGAGCCGCTGCCAGCAACATCTTCGGCAAAACATCGACCCCTACGGACCCTCTCTTCCAGACTCTTAAGTAAAGGTGGAGTCAACTAGATCACTCTCAGCATCTCAGGCTGGACATTGCAAATCTACCAGAGTCTGACTGGCTCAGTCACCTCTGACACAGGACCGTTAGCTACCTGCTGACCGTCACAGAATGGGCCAGAGAGGATTACCGAGAAGCGGCAGAACTAACGCTCCTCGTCCTCGGTGTGAATCCTCCACGCGGCACGCACTTTCTGCGTCCTGGCGCATGTCACCACGCTCGCTGGATGGCGAAGATCATATACTACCTCAAGATCTACATGTTTAGCCACCAGCTAGAGCTCAGCAGTGACCTGTGCGTCAAGCTGCAGAGGATGGCGATCTTTGTGTCTCTGCTGTACACACCGGCGTGGCTGAAATCACCAGTAGCCGAGGATGCGCCTGTGAATGACCTGCAACTGCATCACGAACTCCTCCGCTACAGGGCCGTGGACTGTGAGGTGGCTGATGCGGCGCTGGCGGTCGCGAGCCGCCACCTGTGGTATCTAAGGCCACAGACCGTCGTTCTGTCGCTGTGCAGCGAGAAGTTGAGTGCGGCAGAAAAAAAGGAGATGGCGACCAAATTGAGCTGCCTAGAAGAAACGAAAGACTACGCCAACGACAACTTGGTCATCCAACAGACTACACGGCTTTCCGACCTGATAGATGAACGTTCATGGATGATCTTCAAGGAGCATCATGTGTGCGCCACAGCATGGCTGATGTCACCGGTGGAAGACTGGGAGAAAAACGAAGAGTTCATGAAGCTGAAAGATTTCTCCAGAAGCCTGAAGGTAACCAATGACGTGGCCAAAAGGGGAATAAAGCTTATGCAGGACTTCATTGGTTCAGTCATGAAGGATGAGCAGCAGCTGCAGGATGTCATGCAACTTGTGTGGAAAAGCACAGGAAGCAGATGAGTGGCTTCAGCAAGTCTGCTCTGATGCAACTGTGAGAGTTGAATAGAGGGGGGATTGAACTTTCAAATTGCATCTCCTCCTAGAGTTATTGACCTATTTCAATGATGCTTGTTTTTTTAAGAGGGAAATATATCATGGAAAAGACTGTGACGGCAAAATATTGATACGTGTTTTCGAATAAATGGAAAAGTCAAAACTATGAATATTTTGGAATCTGGTTCCCTTAATGCAGGTAAAGACTTTGACCTGAACTAGAAGGTCAACAAAGAGGTGCATGCAATCGAATTAGGTGTCAATGGAAAGCTGAATAGCTGCTCTAGCCAGCCATTAGGGTTAAGTAGTGAAAAGCAGCGCGATTGCTGATCTATAAGAGAAAAAGCTTGAGTTTTGACGTTTTTTTGCAAAAATTCATTTTTTATATTTGGATTCGCGACCCCTAGAACATGTTGGATTTCATTAATTCTGGCACCAATGAATTTAGGAGTAACGAAATAATGGGAAAAAACACCCCCACCCACAATTTTCTAAAATTGGGAAAAATGAGCAACCCTAGTGCTCAGTCACACTGTATCCATTCCTCATTATTTATTACTTTCACTGTACTGTATCCATTCCTCATTATTTATTGCTTTTACTGTACTGTATTTCATTGTAGATTTTTTATTAAAAAATTTTTTTTTTTTGTCTGTCAGACTTACGACCATTCGGACTTATGACCTGGATTTGGGTCCTAACCCCGTCGTAAGTTGGGGTCTAGCTGTGTGTGTGTGTGTGTGTGTGTGTGTATACAGTGACCCCTCGGTTAACGAACTCAATCCGTTCCAGAAGGTCGTTCGTTAACTGAAAAGTTCGTTAACCGAAACCATTGTTTCAATGGGTTTTTGGGTAATTGGTTCCAGCTCACCGAAAATTGCCTAAATTCAACAAAAATGGTAGAAAAGTTCACTTACTTTGAGGTGTGTATGTAGAAGACTCCTGGATGATGATGTTGATGGGAATTAAAATGGGGGTGGAGGAGGAAGAAGAGAAGGCATTGAGGTGGAAGAGAAGTCACCCCATGGCACCATTTCATCCATAAAATTTCAGTTCTCTTGGTGTATTTCAAGATTATTTTCTTTAAATCAACACTGCACTGCATTATATATTGTCAATATGTAAAATATATTTCAAAATGACCAATAATTGGCTTCGAAACACAGAAAAAAAGCGTTTAGTTGAAGAGAGTCTCAAGGAAGATGTTACCTCCAGTGAAAACAAAGAGAGACTAACGCCTGTTTGCTGTGTTAAGTGGCTGGATGCTGCGCATTAAACTAGTCACTTTACCTTCAATTATGTTCAACAATTGTTAAAATGACTAAAAAATTGAATATTAAACTTTTAAAATTATTGAATAGTATAAACTTTTTGATATTTACTAAAATAGTAAGGAATTTAAGCCCTAGAACCGATTAATGTATTGGCGGACTGATACTAAAGCTGGCTGCCCGGTCAGTGCAAGCGAAAACATGTTGAGGTCGGTTCGTAAGAAATTCGTTAACCGAATTTTTGTTCGTTAACCGAATTGAAGATCCTTATGGAAGGCAGTTCGTTGACCGAAATTTCGTTAAACGAGGGGTCACTGTATATATATGTGGCATTTAAAAACTCATGCACTGTTAAACAAATGTTAATCAAGAACTCCCCCAACAACACAATTGGTTGCATTTATAAAGTTCCTTGCAAGGAATGTAATATGTTTTACTTAGGCCAGACAGGTAAAGATCTTGTAACTAGAATTAAACAACACAAATACAGTGTTAGGACAGGCCAGGAATCCAATGCTCTGTTTGTTCATTTGAGGGATAACAAGCATTGCATTGACTGGGATAATGCCTCCTCAATATTACCTTGTAATTCAATTGATAGTAGGAACATCATAGAATCTAGTCTTATTAAACATACCGAAGCATTCAACATGAATTTGAGTAACGGCATGTACAAGCTGGACAACTTTGTAATTAAGAAGATTTGTGATCAGGTGAGAGGGCGGGTCACTGTCCCATCTGACCCAACCACCAACCGTTGTGTGCCATTTAAAGATTAGTAGGGTCATTACCTGACCATTGTGGACCTGGTCTCACCCTCCTCTGTATATATTCATCTTGTTTTGCATTACTCTATCTAGTCTGTACTCACCCCTGAAGATGTGAATTACACGAAAGCGCTTGGGAAATTCGTGTTTTCTTCTTTCCTGGTGGTTATCAGCATATATATATATATATATATATATATATATATATATATACACAGTCAATCCTCATATTACGCGGTTAATGTAACCCGGAGGGTACCGCGGAAAGTGAGAAACGCGTAAAGTGAATAACATAACATATGGGATTAATTGAAATGGAGTCCGGGCCGATCCCCAAACTCCACTTTTTGATGACACACAACTATGTTGTAGTAAAAATATTATCTTAACTTTATGATGGCATGCACACACAATTAATAATTAAGAGAAATATCAATAATATTAGGTTTTTTAACACTTACATTAGTAGAAAAGATGGCTGGGCACACGGGGATGGGCGGTTGGTTCCGAGGCAGAAGGCAGATTATTGGCCCTCACCTGTATCACTTGTATCAATTGTATCACTATCCACCACAGAGGCTTGCAGGGCCTCTTTGTCAAAGCCCCCAAAGTTCATATAAGTCCATATCCTCACTATAATTATCACTATCACTGACTTGGGCCGGCTGTAGTGGGTGGCGGGTGAAGAACTGGTAATGTTTTGATGACTGGGCGACCTTGTACGCACCATTTTCGCGCCTCTTGCACAACATGGCGGATGGCGGGAGGTTTGGATCCAAAAATGGCGCGGCTTGCCAGCCGCTCTCCGCGTAATGGGGTTCACGACCGCGGAATGTGAGCATGTTAGGTTCTGGCAAGGCACCGCGTTAACGGTGAAACGCGGAATGCGTAATATATATATATATATATACAGTATATATACATATATATACAGTATATATATATATATATATATATATATATATATATATATATATATATATATATATATATATATATATATATATATCAACAAACACAGAAGGGTACCCGAGTTTCTGTGCAATAGAACGAATGTGTTTGTTGATCGTTGTTTTAAAAGGGCTAAAAAATCCTTTCATTCCTCTCAAACCAGACAAGTTCCTACACTTAAGAATATTTTGACTCTGCCCTATCATAATGAATTTGTCCCGTTAGTTCGGTCCCTCAAGCTTCTAAATATTAATGTTGTTTTCAAGTATGACTCAACCATTACCAATATGATAATAAGGAATAGCCCAAGTTTGAATGTAAATGGAAGTGTTTATTGTATTCCATGTAGCAAATGTAATTGTAATTTTGTAGGTAAGACAGGAAAAACACTGCAGCTCAGAATCAAACAACATAAGTATAATATCAGAACTGCATCTGAAAGCAGTGCCTTGTTCATGTTAGGAAAAATAATCACCCCATTGCTTGGGAAAAAAGCTTAGAAGTATTTAAATCATCTTGTGTCACAGAAAGACTTCTGGTTGAAGCTAGTTTGATTAAGGAATTAAAATCAATAAACCTTAGTGATGGTCAGTTCAAAGCTGATAATATGTTACATAAATTTATTTGTCAGTGGCCCAAGGTTAAAAATGCTTTGAAAACCTTTGATCAAGATGTATGATAGTTACTTTGTGGGTCCCTTTTTTCTGACCTGACCTGGTTAGTCACGTCACCGCCCTTCTCTTAAGCTCCTCTACGTGTGTGTTGGTGTGGGGATTAGTGGATGTCATCATTATGACCTGACCTCATGTTTTTAAGGTCACCCTGTATATTGAAGCCTCTCTCTGTCCATGTAATCCAGTTGCCTCTGAAGATGTCTTGAATAAAGACGACAGCTAAGGTACTCCGTTGTTTCCATTTTCCCGTGTGATTTTATCAAGATATATATATATATTTATATATATATATATATATATACACACACACACACACACAGCTAGACCCCAACTTACGACGGGGTTAGGACCCTGTAGTGGACGTCTCCACCTACAAACTGCGTAGCTGCATCCCACCTGCGACACTTTCCTTAGCAACCAAGCGAGCGGCGACACCAGATGGTACGGTAACCTAGCAACGGAACCAAAAGACCGGCGACTTTCTCGGGTTTTCCCAACATGACTCATAGAGGACTCGCGGCTGCTGGGTATATAAGCTCTGTCTCTCCATTGAGATTCATTCTAGCCTCTCTTCTACAACACGCAACACCTCCTCCTCCGCCGCTGCCTGGCGGCCTTCGCTTCTCCTTGCCTGCCTGGCGGTCCTCGCTCCCGCCAGCGAGCATGGCGACCCACCAGCTGTCCTTCTCTGAGCTTCCTCACCAACCAGCTTATTCATTCTGGTCTCTCTTCTTGAACAAGCAACACCTCCTCCAGCAAGCTCCACGCTGTCAGCATTCATTCAACCAGGAGGCCAGCAACAGGCAACATCTTCTCTAACGAAGCTCCTGCACATCTACCTCCTTCAACACGCTACTCACCGAACGTCTCTACTGAGCAGCTCCTCACCACACGGCACCTCCAGCACCAGACTGTCTATCATATAACTTATATTATACAAGAAAACCAGCTTAGAGTTTCCATCCATCGTGAGTGCTAGACAACATTATACCACAAACTCCTACAACCCAAATCCAGGTCGTAAGTCCGAATGGTATATATATACAGTGAGTTAATAATAATAATAATAATAATAATAATTAACGGTTTATTGAAAGAGCTTGGCAGCCAGAAGGCTGAAAATATACAGTTACATATTTGGGGAGTGGGTTACGAATTACAAATAATATACAAGTAACATAAGTGACACAAATAAGACATATAATAACTTAGATGGGGAAAAGCTCAAACTACAGTTCAATTCAACATAGTGACAGTGTTACAGTATTACAAGTTATTGATAATTTTTACAATGGTTGGGACTGGGCTGTTCTTATAGCGATCAGTTCGTGCACGTATGGGCTGGATGCGGTTGTGGTGTCGAACAGCAATTCTCGGACAAGGGACCTCGGGTGGTAGTAGGAGCCGGTGTCGGGGATGGTGTAGAAGCTTCTTACCAAATTTGCAGATGAGGTCGTGGTGATGGTCAGTGAGAGTCGAAAGGGTCAGTGTGTTGAGCGCTTCTTGATATGTGGAGTAGGAGGAGGAGAGAATAATCTTGCATGCCCTCTTTTGCACTTTTTCTAGGTGTTTACGTTGTGTGGCATTTAGGGAGGAAGACCAGGTGGGGGAGGCATAGGTGAGCTTGGGAAGTATGAATGTTGTGTAAACACTGAGGAGCTCGTGTGCAGGAACTCCGAGGGACTTGAGTCGGCGGAGGAGGTGGAGACGGAAACTGGAGGATTTGACAACTTCATTGACGTGTGGTTTCCAATTTAGTTTGTTGTCTATGGTGACGCCGAGGAGCTTCGTGGAATCTACGACCTGGAGTGTGTTCGGACCTAGAGTAATGGAAGGAGGTGGGACAATGTCGGAGGAGAGGTTGATGTGCATAACCATGGTCTTGGTATGGTTGATGGTGACATGGTTGTTGGTAGCCCAGTTTTGGAGACTGTTCAATAAATCCTGAAGGGCGGTATAGTTGGGAGCAGAATTGTTGACGCTGATCCCAATGGTGGAGTCGTCGACATATTTCCAGCGAGCAGGGGTTTCTCTTAGGGCATCATTGATGAGCATAAGGAAGCAGAGTGGTCCCATCTTGGTGCCTTGGGGGACGCCACAGGTGAGTGACTGAAAGGTGGAGACAGCCCCTCGGAAGCGTACAGCTTG
Source organism: Homarus gammarus (assembly GCA_958450375.1). Lineage (NCBI taxonomy): Eukaryota > Metazoa > Arthropoda > Malacostraca > Decapoda > Nephropidae > Homarus > Homarus gammarus. Next base: position 136,454 of record CAUDMG010000652.1, on the reverse strand, counting down.
GCGTCGGTCACTGAGGAAGTCTGTAAGCCATGGTATGAGGCTTCTTCGAAGCCCGAGGTCAATAGCTTTGTTGATGATTATATTGTGGTCGACTAGGTCGAACGCTTTAGTGAAATCAATGAAGGCGACAGCTACAGACGTTTTTCGTTTCTCGAGATGGCGGTATATGTAATCGAGAAAGCTGACAAGACAGTGAGTGGTGGAGGAAGTTTTCATGTTGCCAAATTGCTGAGGGTCTACGACTCCTGCAATATCAGCATAAGCCCAGTCGAACACAAAACTTTCACAGATTAGGCTGGGTATTGGGGTGATTGCAATAGGTCGTAGCTGATTTAAGGATTGTGGGCTGGTTGACTTGGGCACTGGTGATACATAAGAGGTCTTCCAGTCAGCTGGGCATCTGGCTTGACTGAGAGAAGCATTGATGATGGAGCAGAGGGGTTTAGCAAGCTCCGGGGAGAACTCCTTGAAGAGTTTCATTGGTAAGTCAATGGGGGTGGTAGAGCGTTTTAATTTTAGTTTGTCCAGGCGTTTTGCTACGTCAAATTCTTCTACTAAGTCAGTGGGAAGGGAGGCCGGTAGGTAAGCAGGGAGAGTGGTTGTGTCAAGCCGTGGGAGCGTCTGGCATATAGTAGCGAAATGGTTATTTGTTTGCTCAGCTGCGTCAACACTAGTGAGATGGCTAAGGAAGGGGAGGGGGTGTGTCTTATTGTTTAGTCCACAGAGTTCTTTAAGCTTACCATACCATTGACTGATGTTGGTCTGTTTCAGGTGTTGTAATTTGGTTGGGTAGTGGGACTTCTTTGCAGTGCGTATTTCGCGGATGACTCGGTTGCGAAGGGACCTGTAGCGGATGTGGTCATTGAGATGAAAGGCTCTGTCTCTCTGTTGCATAAGTCTTTTGATCCGAGGTGTGATCCAGGGCAAGTCAGCTGGGTGAGATCTGACGGACTTCTCGGGGAAGAAGTGGTGGTGAGCTTGCGTGGTGGTGTTGGTATAATTTATCCATTTGGTTTCCACGTCATCCACGCTAAGTACTTCAGTCCAGGGATGGTGAACTATCCACTGCCCGAAGAGGCGCACTGCAGAGTCAGTAATCGGCCTGTAGGTCTTGATGTAGGGTCTCTGTACTTGAGTGGGAGTGGCAGCTGGGGACCAGAGCACTGATAAGTGTGTGCTACACCCGATAGGAGGCATTGGTTGAGGTGGTTGGTACTGGTCCGCTAAGGCAGTTAAGATAAGGTCAAGGGTATTTTGACCGTGTGTGGGGAAGTTCACAACTTGTGATAGTGATAGCTGGTCCTGGATATCAGTGGTGTCAATTTCATTTAAATCCCCACATAATATTAACTTGGCACATGGGTACCTAACTCTGAGGTGGTGATGAGATGATTGATAAGAGTGTCTCTGGTGGGTGATCGAGGCGGATGGTATGCCACACAGATTATAATGGAAGCAGTGTTGCGTGGGTGGGCTCTTAGCACGACACGTACCCATAATGCTTCCACATCTGCTGGGACTTGAACATCCAGGCGTGACGGGCGTAGGTCATCTTGACAGAAGAGGGCAACGCCCCCTCCGCGTCTTTGTGAACGAAGGTGATGAAAGAGTTGATATCCCTCAATATGACACGTTTCAGGCACAATTTGCCAGGTCTCACATATGGCAACGACGCTCGCGGCGGTTGACCTGCTATAACGCGTGTTTTGATAACGCGAATTTGCTCTGACGCGATTTATGAATTAGGAACGATATTTGTATAACGCGAACGCTTGTTTGATATAACGCGATTTTTGCTTACTATTTCTCCAATTTTGTGGTACAGTGGGGTATGCTATAACGAATCTAATTGGTTCTAGAACCTTGTTCGTTATAGGATTAATCCGTTCCAGGCCCCCAAATACAACCGCTTAACACTGAAAAATATAATATAAAACTGTAAAAATTGTAAAAAAGTGCATAAATATGCATCTAAACCCCTGAAATAAAGAATATCATTAATATTTGTAGTAAAAAAACAATAAATTAGAAGAAAAAAAAATTAAATAATGTTCGATGAAGGAGTTTCGTTCGTTATAGCATTCTCAATTTTATAGGTAAAACCGTTCGTTATAGGAATATTCGTAGTAAGAACATAAGAATGGAGGAAACTGCAGCAGGCCTATTGGCCCATACTGGGCAGTCCCGTTTACACCCAACCCCTATTGCTCATATGAGCATCCAACCTATGTTTGAAGCAATTCAGCATATTCGAGTTAATGATGATATTTGGTAACTTGTTCCATTCATCCACTACTCTGGTTCCAAACCAGTGTTTACCTATTTCATGCCTAAATCGAAATTTGTCTAATTTAAAACCATTGTTACGAGTTCGCTCCTGGTTGGATAATTTGAGTACCTTTGTAATGTCCCCTTTGTTTAGCCCTGCCTTCCACTTATACACCTCTACCAGGTCGCCCCTCGCTCTACGTCTCTCAAGGGAGTGCAAATTAAGATGCTTTAACCTGTCTCTATACTCAAGGTTCCTAATGCCCGGGATTAGTCTTGTCATTCTCCTCTGAATTCTTTCCAAGGATTCTATATCCATTCTGTAATACGGTGACCAGAACTGAACTGCGTAATCCAGGTGTGGTCTCACAAGAGCAAGATACAGTTTTAGGATGACCTCGCTAGTCTTGTAACTAACACTCCTTTGTATGAACCCAAGTACTTTATTAGCCTTGTTACGAGCAAAAACACATTGTTTACTTGGCTTAAGGTTCCTACTTATCATTACTCCCAAATCTCTCTCGCAGTCGGATTTCTCTATGGCATCGTTGTTCATCTGGTATCTGGTTTCCCTGTTTACATCTCCTATACTGAGTACTTTACATTTGTCGACGTTGAATTTCATCTGCCATTTTTCAGACCATTCGAAAAATTTGTTTAGATCTTCCTGTAGTTTTGCCGAGTCCTCGTCAGATTTGATAACACGTCCTATTTTAGTGTCATCAGCAAATTTACTTATGTTGCTGTCTATGCCGATATCTATGTCGTTTATGTATATAATAAACAATAATGGTCCAAGTACTGAGCCTTGGGGAACTCCACTTGTGACGTTGCTCCAATGGGACTTAGTGCCGTTAATGCTCACTCGCTGTTTCCTGTCCTGTAACCACGCCCTAATCCATTTAAGGATGTCACCTTTGATGCCATGAGCTTCTACCTTTCTAATTAGTCTTTCGTGGGGGACTCTGTCGAAGACTTTGCTAAAGTCGAGATATACCACATCATAATTGTGCCCCTCGTCCACTGATTCGAAAACTGATGAAAATAATGTTAATAGATTAGTTTGGCAAGAACGTCCGCTTGTGAAGCCATGCTGGGAATCATTGATCAATCGGTGCTTCTCCAGGTGATTTCGAATAGAGTTTGAAATGATTGCTTCCAGTAATTTGCCTACTATTGATGTTAGACTGATTGGGCGGTAGTTAGAGGATAGTGATCTATCCCCCTTTTTGAAAATCGGTATTACATTCGCTATCCTCCAGGATTCTGGTACTACACCTGTTTTTAAGGACATGTTAAACAACTTTGCTAAGGGCATACTAAGCTCTTCCTTACATTCCTTTAATACTCTGGCAAATATCTCATCGGGACCAGGTGACTTATTAGGCTTTAGTTTGTCTATTTGCTTACTAACATCGTTACTAGTCACTACTATCTCACTTAATTTGTTTTCTTCACTATCTCTGAATAGAGTCGGTGCCTCGGGTATCATGTTTAAATTTTCGGTGGTGAAAACTGTTGAAAAATATTTATTCAAATTATTGCTCATTTCTCCGTCGTTATCAGTGAGCTCGCCGGAGTCTGACCGTATTGGTCCAATCTTTTCTCGTGTTTTAGTTTGATACATTTGGTAGAATCCTTTGGGGTTTGTCTTCGCCTCCCTTGCTATCCTTACCTCATTATTCCTCTTTGCTTTCCTTATCTCGGTTTTAACCCTACTCGCCAATACCCTATAATAGTCCCGGAGGTGAATTTCGCCACGATTTATCCTTCTACCTATAGCTTTCCTTTGGCCAATGATGTTCTTTAAATAATTATTTATCCATTTAGGGTCATTGTTGTCTGATCTGAGTTTTTTGTATGGTATGTTCTGCCTTTGTGCATTAAGTAACTCACTATTTAAATTGTCGTGGAACTCGGCAATCTCAGATCTCGTTATCAGGTCGGTGTCATCTGTCAGGCTCACGGCCAAGCGCGACACCCCCTCTCTCAGCTGCCTCTTTAAACTGTCAAAGTTTGCCGTTCTGAAATCTGGTACGTTAGTGGAATTTTCCTTACGTCTGCCCTGAAAATCTAACTGGAATCGAATTTCTGTGTGATCGCTGTTTGCAAGTTCGTTCCCTACCTCGACATTGCTAATGAGGTTTTCTCTGTTTGACAAAACTAAATCCAATATATTATTACCCCGTGTGGGTTCGGTTATATGTTGACTTAGGAAACAGTCCTGGATCGTCTCGAGAAAATCCTCTGATTCTGAGTTACCCGTAAGGTCAGTCCAATCTATTTGGCCAAGGTTAAAGTCGCCTACTATACAGACTTTGTTGTGTATGGAAGCCCTGCCCATTTCATCCCAGATAAGTCGCTCATTGACGCTATCAAGATTGGGGGGTCTATATATTACTCCTGTGATTAATTTTTCCCGACCGTCGCTTAATTCTATCCAAATTGTTTCTGTATTCCTCTCAGTTTTTATTTCCTTATTTATTTCACACTTCAGATTATCCCTAACATAGATTGCTACTCCACCTCCTTTCCTGGTCTGCCTATCGGTATGGAACAGTTTGTAACCCGCAATTTGGTATTCGACTGGTAATTCACGTGTGTCTAGATTGATCCATGTTTCAGTGAATGCAATTATATCGATTTCTTCGGTACATACCAAGGCCTTAATATCATCCATTTTGTTTCTCATACTTCTACTGTTCGCGTAGTATACATTTAAGTTAGTCGTGTTCTGAGTCCTCCCCTTACCGCGTTTAGTTTTAAACTCCCTGTCTAATTTAGTTTTGTCATCATTCCTAACACTATTTCCCTGTAATCGTTCGCCTTGTTTACCCGCTCCCACTGCAGTCTCCTCCACCCCCGTGCCCATATGTTCTCTTAGCAGTTTAAAGACTTCGATATCTTTTGAACTGCCCCCTCTAGAGCCCCAGCCAGGGTTGCTACTCCATCCCTAGACAGGTGCACCCCATCCCTAGCATAAAGGTCCCTTCTGCCATAGAAGTTGTCCCAGTTGTCAATGAATGGGACTGATATTGACTTGCAATATCTGTCAAGACGGTCGTTAACACCAACTGCCCTTGACAACCATTCACTGCCAACTCCCCTTCTACGCAGGACACCGCATATGATAGGGATCCCTCCCTTAGTCCAAATACGATCTATGGCTGCCTTGAACTTATCAAGAAGTTCCTCGCTCCTACACCGGCCAATATCATTGCCTCCTGCACTGAGGCAGAAAATGGGTTTGTTCCCATTACCAGACAAGATATTGTCCATCCTGTCAATTATATCCCCCACCCCAGCTCCTGGCAAACACACCCTCATCCTATTTTTGTTTTTACCACAAAAGGCCCTGTCCATGTACCTTACCTGTGAGTCACCAACAATTAAAGTTTTTATACCTTCCTTGTCATCCCTGTCCCTGACTGTACTAACGTCCAATTCGTCTATCAAGGGACTGAACGGGTTGGTACACTTAGCTGTCGTTGTCGGATCCATCGAGGATCCGTTCGTTATAGCATACCCCACTGTATTAACTGTGAATATAGTAAAGAAGAATATCAACAAGAAGCGTTCTGGTGATAGAATTCCCGGTGATGATCGTAAAAGAAAGGATATAACACTTGAAGAGAAGCTCGATTTTGTCAACCTCAAAATCACCCTTCTCCTCCATCAAGTAAAGTGTTACATTTACTGTATGATTTCATTATTAGATATGAATGTAACATTTATTTAGACTGTGCTATCCTTTGTGTTAGGCTAACTACTAAATTTTTTCGATTTCGAGTAATCTGTACCTAACCCTATTTTCTCTATAAGCCCTGTTATTTCTATTACGCGATTTTCTATAACACGATATTTTACAAGAACACAATTATCGCGTTATAGCAGAACTACCTGTATGTATATATATATATATATATATATATATATATATATATATATATATATATATATATATATACAGGTAGTCGTCGACTTACGACCTATGCGACTTACGTCTGTTCGACTTTACGACCGGCGGTACGACAGTTTTGGCCCCAGCCTCCTGGCGCTGCCGGGAGCTGGAGCAGAGCGCATCCCCGCGCTCAGTTACAAACACGCTCGCTGGTACAGCACACTTCCCTCCGTGTCTGTTTGCCTTGTGCCTTTCTTTTGTCTTGGAAATTTTTCTTGAACCACCACCCCCCCAAGATGTCTACCAAGAGGAAACTGTCTTCATCTACTCCTCAACCTGCCACTAAGGGATTATCAGAAGGTTTATCTCTACTGAATAAACTTCTTGCCCATTTTGAAGGAATGGACCCAAACATCGAACGATTTGCAAGGATTGAGCGGATGGCACGCAATTCGTTTCGTCCGTATCAAGAAATTTACGAGGAGAAGAAGAAACGAACAATTCAGACAAAGCTCACCATGTTCATGAAAAAAACAACTCCTCCGGCTACCCCAAAGGCTGCCCCAGCTGACGACATCGACGATCCACAGCCAAGTACCAGCGGCCAATAAGATGTTTTTTGTATGTTTGTATGTGTTTGTATGTTTTGCAACTAAAATGTTTTATATGTTTTGCACCTGTATTTTTTTTTTTGTATGTTGTGTAAATAATAAACCAATTGTACTGTAGTATGCAGTGATTTACTTAAACCTGACGACCGTAACAATAATGAACAAAGAAAATGTTGATAAAATATGACTTAAAGATGATCATATTATCATTACACAGTATAATATACGTAAGGTAATTATAACATAGGCCGACTTACGACCAGATCAACTTACGACCGGGCGGCCGTAACCAATCTAGGTCGTAAGTCGACGACTACCTGTATATATATATATATATATATATATATATATATATATATATATATATATATATATATATATATATATATGTATATATATATATATATATATATGCTGATAACCACAAGGAAAGAAGAAAACACAAAGTTCCCAAGCGCTTGTGGTTATCAGCATATACCTAGATCAAGCGCACCTACAGTGATTTACTTGCATATATATATATATATATATATATATATATATATATATATATATATATATATAATATATATATATATATATATATATATATATATATATATATGTATATATATATATATATATATATAAACATGAAGTACAGTTGAACCTTGATAAATCAGACTAATTGGGGCAGACTCCAGTCTGAAAAGTGAAAAAGTCCCAAAACATTTAATAATGGGGAGGGTAGGGGGGTTGGAGATAATACTGCTTATCTGAACTGTTAAACATAAAATCAGTTGATGTTATGTTATTACTGCGCTTCAACAACTAAGGTCTTTAGGTGTATAACAAGGTTATTAAAAAAATATTACCTCAACAATAAAAAATATGCAACAGAACTCTGGGTTGAAAATCAAACATATAAGTATGGTTGTCAACAACTGTTGTCACCCGGCGGAGAGATTACCCAGTGCGAAGTTATAAGTCACATGGAGGGAGTTTAAGTTTTTAGCTTATAAAATGTCACTGAATTGACTTGGCAGAATATAATGTACGTTGCTGAAATTCTTGTAAGATATTGATTAAGTTGAATATAATCATGCTTTAGTTTGCAATACACAACAATTTTAGTAATTATTTAGTACATTTGAGTACAGTATAGGTTTGCCCTTAGGAGTTACTTCTTTTACTTTTTCACAATATGTATTTAGGATGGTGTGTGCATGTAAATGAGTAAAAATAAATGAAGAAATTTACATATATCTACCCAAAAATATGAGTTGAAAAACTTGTACTTGTATGTACTGTACTACACTAAAGGACTAAAATTTTTATCTCTTGTGCAAAATATGTGATGTCTATACTCAAATTATTCACTATCTTACAAGGATTCCAGCAATGCAAGTTATATTCTGCTAAGTTTAGTCTGTGCTTCTTACGGAGGGTTCTTAGCCCAGAACCTCCAAATTTTTTGTCCGATCTTCCGAAATCCGGATTTACAGGGTCTGAATCTTGGAGGGTTTACTGTATTACCTGGGGTTTACCATTTACAGTGAATGTGGGCCCAATAAGCATGACTGCCTATGAGGGACAGTGCGGATATAGCACACTATATACTAAGCCTTCAGTACACACTTGACTGCTTTTACTTCCCCAGGTTGTAAACTTAGGAACCCATTTACAGCTGGGTGAACTGGGAGTATCCAGGAATCGAACCACCGACCCCTGGAACAGGAGGCAAGCACTGTATTCACTAAACCACCATGCTCCTCTACCATTTAAAGTACAGTACAGTACAGTATTCTGAGATTACTTTTCTTTTCTCTTTAACATTAATTTCATTATCATCATTTTACAGCCACTTTTCAAGCTTATAATGGTTATGACAAGAGTAAATATTAAAGTAATGTATATTCACACACACACACACGTGCACAAATTCATGGTGTGTCTGACACCAGCTAACACAGCATCCTCATAACTATCTTTACATTTAACCCTTTTCCCTGCCAGGTCAGGCAAGAAATTTTCCAACTGTTCCCAGCAGGTCTGATAACACTTTTGTCATCCAATGAGCTACAGTATACGTATGATAATTTATGATTATTTTATATCTTGTAATTTCAGGTAGATACAATACAGTGGTCCCTCGGTTAACAAACACAATTCTTTCCAGAAGGTCGTTCGCTAACCGAATCCATTGTTTCAATGGGATATTGAGTAATTGGTTCCTGCTCACCGAAAAGTACTACATACAAAGTAAAAAAAAAATGCAGTAAAGTACACTTACTTTGAGATGTGTATGTAGAAGGTTCCTGGTTGATGATGATGATGGGAATTAGAATTGGGGGGGGGGGGGGGAGAAGGGAGAAGAGAAGGAAGTGGGGATGGAGGAGGTAATCACCTTTCAGTGGCCCCATGCCTCATTGATGCCTCATTTCACCAATAAAATTTTAAGTTCACTTGGTTTAATTCAAGATTATTTTCTTTAAATCAACACTGCACTGTGCAATAACTTATCAATATGTTAACTAAATTTCAGAATGACTAATAATTTCAATTAAAAATGCAAAAATATTCAAGACGCCAACAAAATAGATGTTCACTGCTTTCAAAGCCCAACTGATGCCTTGTGGCTGAGTCAAGCTGCTGATGGGAACACAAAAAACTAGTTCCCTGTACTGCATATATTATCAATATGTTAAATAAATGTTAAAATGACTAATAATTTTAATATAAAAAATGCAAAAATATTAACGAGCACAAATTTATTGATATTTACTCCACTGGAAACGAATGTAAACATAGAACAGATTACTGAAATGGCAGACTAGCCCATCAGCTGATGCTCACAACAAAACATGATGTTCATAAGGATTTTGTTAATAAAATTTTTGTTCATTAACCGAATTGAAGATTCTTATGGAAGGTAATTCGTTAACCGAACCGTTTGTTAACCGAGGGACCACTGTACAGTTGGTCCTCGTATTACGTGGTCCCGCATTCCGCGTTTCACCATTAACGCGGTGCCTTGCCAGAACCTAACATTCTTACATTCCGCGGTCGTGAACGCCATTACGCGGAGAGCGGCTGGCAAGCCGCGCCATTTTTGGATCCAAACCTCCCGCCATCCACCATGTTGTGCAAGAGGCGCGAAAATGGTGCGCACAAGGTCGCCCAGTCATCAAAACATTACCAGTTCTTCACCCACCACCCACTACAGCCGGCCCAAGTCAGTGATAGTGATAATTATAGTGAGGATATGGACTTATATGAACTTTGGGGGGTTTGACAAAGAGGCCCTGCAAGCCTCTGTGGTGGATAGTGATACAATTGATACAGGTGAGGGCCAATAATCTGCCCTCTGCCTCGGAACCAACCGCCCATCCCCGTGTGCCCAGCCATCTTTTCTACTAATGTAAGTGTTAAAAAACCTAATATTATTGATATTTCTCTTAATTATTAATTGTGTGTGCATGCCATCATAAAGTTAAGATAATATTTTTACTACAACATAGTTGTGTGTCGTCAAAAAGTGGAGTTTGGGGATCGGTCCGGACTCCATTTCAATTAATCCCATATGTTATGTAATTCACTTTACGCGTTTCTCACTTTCCGCGGTACCCTCCGGGTTACATTAACCGCGTAATACGAGGACCAACTGTATATGAGATTTTCTAAAAACTATTTTACCCAGTTACAGACACCCACCAACCTACATACATATGCAAATAATAATAATAATTATAATAATAATAATAATAAATTACATAAATAAAAAGTACTTACCATAAGATGAAAAACAGGAAATAGGCACTTGTTTGCACACTTAAGAGTCAGCAGACTGAAAGGAGTGTGGGATCTTAGCTGCTCTGAGATGTTTCCGTGTGTAGTGAAAGAGATGAATACTTGGTCGTCCAGCAGCAAGAGAGTTAAGTGTGTTCTTGTGGAATTTGGTTTAAGAGTGAAGAAAAATCAAATTTTCAAACTTACATGACTTTGCATTCCTAGTCAACCCTTTAGTATTACCAGCTGTAGAGAGTTGCTCCATCATGATACAGTTTGTAGTTACAAAAACACATTTACAATACGAGGGTTTATACAGAAATAACAATACCTTTCGGGGTGGAGTGCTTAGGAGAGCATGGGAGAATGAGAATAAAGGTGTTGTTGTTTGACTTCATCTGACTACAAAGTTGTTGGTCCTCAGGTATTTGACAACAGCCCCTAGTCCCTCCCACACATCGCTTATATCAGTTATGTGAAACGACAGTCTGTTCTGGGTAAATGTTGGCCAAGTTGTGTGTAAATGATTTGCAATGTGGATAAAGTGGAATTTGGGAGTTAATAATAGTTTAGGGTGGAGACTACAAAGCAGACTGGCTATATAATATATAATACTCTCATTTGTTCAGGAAATTTATTTAAGAGATGTGGAAACTTAATTGAGTTGTGTTAAGTGTGCAGTTACATTGTTGTCTTTGGCTGGAGGAGGTTATTTAGTTGTTGTGTCTGTGGGTAGTTTGTGTTAAGTGTAGGGAGTGTGTGGAAGAGTAGCTCTGTGCTTTTTTTCTTTTTTTTTTTAATGGAAGGCGATTCAACTTCAAATTTCAGGGATGAATAGGGATATATATGCAGTATGCTGAGTACCTCCGATGTTAAGGTGGTCATGGGTAAAGGGAGAGATTTTTATTCAAAATTTAGGATGTTAATATTTTTGGTTTTAGGGCAAGCTGTTACTATCCTGGAGGATTTGTTTTGGGTCTTTTAGGGTTTCAGAATTTTTTAAACAGATGGTACTGGGCCTAGTCTGGGCTTGCATAGTTTACATTACAGTTTTGTAGAATTTATTTTTTACAGTCAACCCTCACTTTACGCGGTCCCACATTCCGCGTTTCCACGTTTATGCGGTTCCCTGCCGAAACCTGGGATGCTCACATTCCGCGGTGCTTGTACCCCTTTACGCGGAGAGTGTCCGGCTCGACGCTATTTTTAGATTCGCCCCTCCCGCCAGCTCCCGCCTCCGCCTGGGCAAGCCGCGCGGTAAGGTTGCGCAGTGCATGTCTCTGTTGCGTTATCAGTGACGTCATATGACGTATCGGACTGTGATTGGCCATGCATCCCTACCTCCCTCCGCTGCCAGCTGCAATTGGTTTAAAGTAATATGACGTGCCCCCAGAGAGAAACCTTTCCTTGCCTGGACCCAGCTGCCCTAAGCCAAAGAAGACACGACGGTCCTTAAGCTACGAGGTGAAGTACAAGATCATCCAAGAGTTGGAGAAAGGAACAAGACAGGTTGATTTGGTGCGCCAGCATGGTGTTAACGAATCTATGATCTGGACGATAAAGAAGGATGCAGCCAAGATAAAGGAGCACATGAAGATCACAAAGTCTACAGGTGCTTCTATGATCAAGTATTTCCACAACCAGGTGCTTCTCAAGACGGAAAAATTACTTGTGAGCTACTTGGTGCGTCAGGCGCGACGGAACATGGCGGTGGACACGCGCTCTGTTAAGGAGTACGCACGTGAACTGTATGCTGCAGTGTCACGAAAGATGGGAATTACAGAGCCCAAACCCTTTAATGCTTCCTCTGGGTGGTCACAGAGGTTTAAGATGAGGAACAAGATCACCAATATCAACATTGGTGGTGAAGAAGCTAGTGCTGACCGTGTTGCGGCTAGGGAATTTCCTCCGTTTTTACGTGAGATCATGGGGGAAGACAGTACACCGACGACCAGGTGTTTAACATGGACGAATCTGGTCTTTTTTGGAAAAAGCTAACTTCCAAGACCTTCGTTGTGAAGAATGCCAGCAAGATTCGGGGCCGGAAGTAGCAGAAGGAGCGCATCACCGTCCTGTTTACCACCAATGCTTCCGGTACCTGTAAGCTCGTTATCGGTGATCCACACAGCACGCAAGCCGCACGCCTACAAGAGCATGGACATGACCAAGCTAAATGTCCACTGGCTGACCGCACGTAAGGTGTGGACGTTCTCTACACTGTCCCTCTCCTGGTTTGATAACTGTTTTGTTCCCGATGTAAAGAAATTCTGTGAGCAACAGAATGTGCCATTCAAGATTTTGTTGCTGCTTGACAACGCACCAGGACATTCACCCCTACTCTTAGATCGTCACCCCAACGTAAAAGTGGTCTTCCTTCCTCCCAACACTACGTCTATATTACAGCCCATGGACCAAGAGTTAATCTGTAATGTAAAAGCTGCATTCTCTACTAAAAAATTCAAGCTCCTGAACGACTACACCAACACCAGGGAAGAGTTGCGTAACCTGAGTGACACCACCACCGACAGCAAGAGCGAAGACGAAGAGGATCAACAGTTGGCAGAGCAAAAAGTACTTTTTAAACAATTCTGGAGAATATTCAATATCAAGAAAGCTGTGCACTTCTTGGTGAAGGCATGGGATCAGCTGTCTGTAGCAATTGTTCGTCACGCATGGAGACATGTGTTGCAAGGCATTCCGGCCGTTAGGTAGAGTCAATCTGTGACTGGTGAGGTTCAGACTGTTACAGTAGCAGTGGGCCTTGCCAGAGAAGCTGCGCAGAGTGTTACAGCTGCAGGCTTCTCCGAGACCACCGACGACGACATCCTGGAGGTGATAAGGGATCCTGATGTGACTACCGACGAGATGGTAGATGATGATGACGTCAGTGAAGAGGCAGGTGGTGCGTAATCCCAAGAAGAACACCGCTTATCCCATAGTAATGTTAGGGGTGCCATCGAGTGTATCGAGAAAGTCAAGCTCCTCCTTTCCGACGACCCTGACGCAAACAGGTATGAAATCTTCACTACCCAGCATTTGCAGACTATGGAGCCCTACTTCAAGGTTTATCACGACAACATAAACACCAGCCGTCAGCAAAGCATAACAGAGTTCTTCGCCCACAACCCACCACAGCCAGCCCAAGCCAGTGATAGTGACAGAGGTAGAGACAGTGAAGATGACTTTGAGGGATTTGTCAGGGAGGCCCTGACAAGTGTGGATGACAGTGATGGTGACTCACCTGAGGGCCAGTAGCCTGCCCTCTGCCTCGGAACCAGCCTCCATCCCCGTATGCCGACCCATCTCTTCTACTAACGTAAGTGTTAAACCTAACTAAGTTTTCCTAACCTAACCTTTATTTTTCCAAACCTAACCTCTTCTATATTAATTGTGTGTGCATGTACCATCATAAAGTTAAGATAAAATTTTTACTCCAACATAGTTGTGTGTCGTCAAAAAGTGGAGTTTGGGGGTCGGCCCGGTCTCTATTTCAATTAATCCCATATGTTAAGTTGTTCACTTTACGCGTTTCTCACTTTCCGCGGTACCCTGTGGGTTGTATTAACCGTGTAAAGTGAGGGTTGACTGTATTTTTTTCTATATGCAATAGTAGTGACAGCTTTCTGGATAGACTTAGGTGTAACTTTTGCAATGCTGTTGTCTATGTTGTATGTTGGGCATGTGTGTGTTCAGTGTGATGCCAAGTGGTTTTGTTATGTAGTTGGGTATTTGTTGGATAATATGCGTAATGTGTGGGTGAACAAATCCATGTTTGTCTGGAGTAAAGTGTGTCATGAGCAGAGTGCTGCCATGAGGTTCTGAATATGCCAATGTTTTCTAGGGTGTACACATACTGCTGAAGTATGTTGGATGCCTCAGGAGGTTGTTGTATGTCAGGAAGCTATTACTCGGTCATCTCCATAGGTAGGTGGAGGTCAGGGAGAAGTAAGCTGAAGAGACTACAGATCTCTTGAGAATCTCCAAATGGGTGGATTCTGAAGCCGGAGAAGGAATTTATGTTTCTGACCTAAGCTTGGTGTCCTGAAAGGAAGTTAAGTTACCCATTTCTCAGCACTGATGTATTCATTATTTTGAAAATGTCACCTTTGAACAGAGAGGAGTATGGAGGCATAGGAAACACAAGCCTGATAATATAAGTCTTAGTGGTATGTCCAGCTTGTGAGTCTTCAACAGACCCTCCTACATAGGGGACAGGGGATTCACCTAATAGGTGTTAGAAGCAGCCCTCCATCCCACTCTGATTGGCCAAGAAGCTGGCTGGCCAAACCTCTATCAGGTGCCCTGTGATTGCTCAGTGGAACCCACCTGTGAAACTCGGCTAACCGGATGAAGCGGTTGAAAATGTTATCTTGAACTGAAAAATGGTCAGCTTCAACATTAAATCAATCTTTGCCAATTCACTGATGGAGGTAACTCTAGCAGCAATTAGAAGGGTGGTGGACAAAATGAGTGAGGACAACCTCCCAATACTCTTAAACTTCCAATGATGAATTGTTTTAGAGAAGAGAGATGATTATGGTTTTCTTGGTGTAGAGGCATACTGATGGTTTTCTTCTGCATTGCCAGTAGTCAGTTGTGTCCAAGAATGACTGACAATTACAATAAGGATGTTTATGGCTACTGATCCAATGGGTGCTGGAGATGTTATCTGGGGGCTGTGGCTCATGTTTTCTGCATTTTTTAATGACTGTTTGGACTTAAAATGAGATGAAAGGAGGTTGGTATTGGCTGTCTTGTTTGTGTTCTAATTTTCTCATGAGTTTCTTATTCATTAGGAGGAAAGATTGTACTGAACAAATGTATAACACTGTATAGAACATGTGAGGTGTGTACGACCAGAGTGGACAAAGTGCCAGGAAAAAAATAAGAGACCTCTGGTTGTACGTGCTTCATGTATGGTACTCCATTACATTATTTGTTAGTGTCTGTGGTTTGGATGAAAATTTTTGGATTTAGTACTGTTTCATGTATGGGAGGAGGGTTTTTGTTAAGTATGTATGTCTCTTAAAGTTCCACAAAAAAGTATATTGTTAGATTTGTGGTTTAGATTGTTTATTATTCTTCATAGTAGTCATTTTTTGGTTGCTGATGTGGTTGTTTAGTCATCATCATCAGCACTTTTTTATGTTTTCTAAGTCTGCTGATGTTGACTGAGTTTTTCTTTCTAGTGGGCTGGCTTGTTTGACTACCGGTAGTAATAATGAATTTGGAATTTGCCTTTACTGTACTGTATGCGCTTCTTGGTGAAGTAGGAATTGCTTGCTTTTATTACTGATTTGCTGAAATGTAATTCCTTGGAGTTGAAGTAAGTTTTTGTTAGGATATGGGAGTTAGTTTGTTATCAAGATGATGTTATGATAATGTGGTGGTGGTCAGATGAAAGATCATGTACAGTTTTCCAGGTTGTATGTGTGGCTAGATAATGAAAGGGTTAGGTTTGGGGAAGTAAGGCAGCTGATCTATTAGTCCTTGGGGATGAATGGTTCTAGTTATTGTTGCATAAGGTCGTGAGAGGATTATTCAACAATAAAAACAAAACAAAAAACAGTCATTATGCAAAGATGTTACAGTATACAACCTATCTGAAATTAATGTAAAACTAAATTTGTAGCTGGGAATGACCAAATATGAGAGGATGTGTGTAAAAGGATGGTAGTGCTGTATTATAACACGTATGCAGTGTAGGCAAGTACTGTATACAAAGAGAGTGTAGTAAGAAGGATGGCAGTGTAAATAAGGAATCTACAAAAAAAAAAAAAAAAATGCTTGGTTAGGTGTACACTATAGGATGGGTTTGTCTGTTTATTTAACCCTTTCGCAGCATTTCCGACCCTTGCCATTTAATTCTGGCTACCGTGAGACGATTTTATTCAGCTTAGGGTAACCTCCGTAGCCATAGGGTTAAAAACTTATCTCGATTAAGGACCTGTTTGTTAGGGATGGTTAGACATATAAAAGTTCACAATGAAACTATATCACATAGGCAAAGTGACGCATGCTAATCTTGACTAATATTATACGTAATACAGTAAAAAGGTGACTGTGCTAAACAACTTACTTCATCTCCTTCACTCTCCACTTCTTCCTCTGGTACTTGTTCCTCTTCTACATCTGCAGCTAAATCTTCCTTGATATCAAAAGTCAACATTTCATCTCCAAATGTCTTTTTCTTTATAGCTCTGTTGCTACGTCTTACTGGTGACTCTTCTGCAGTGGGGCTCCGTGTTAGTTTATTGGTTTTGGATACTTGTAAACTCTTTGAGGGGCTGTTGGATATTTCCTTTGTTTTTTTTCTTTGAACTTCTATATCTTTTTTCTGTATTTCTGATTTATTATTAGGTATATTTCTCTCTCTTTTTTTAAAAAAAAATTCATTCTTCTTTTCATTTTCATCATCTCTTTTTTGGTGAATATTTTCTTTTTTCTGCAACTCTTTTCTCTTCTGTATTGCTTCTCGCTTTCTTAACAGTTCATCTCTCTTCATTTGTATTTCTTCCTTCTTCCTCTGAGCTTCTTCCTTTTTCTTTGACAAAGCAGCTTCTTCAGACTTATGTGGATCTCCAATTCTCTGAATTTCTATTCCTTCGGTCTTCTTATGCACATGCCCTTGACTGTGCATGTCTCCCTTGAAAGTTTCTTTAATGTTGTCATCCTCATTCACAGCTCCAGTAATGGGATCAATACTTTCATGCTTCTGAAAACAAATTTTTTTTTTCTGAGTCTGTCCCTCTGTTTTTGCTAACATCCTTTGTTTTGCAGGTGACATTTTCTCATCTTCTCGAGGCGGATCTTTCGGGGGAATGACTTTCACTAGAGTCTCCCGATACATTCCAGCTTTGGCAGAGTTTAAGACTACAACTTGTCGAACTCCCATAGGGCTCTTCACTTGAAGGACTCTTGGTTTTACTTCATTACCAATTTTCTTCTTCTCCACAAACTTGCTGGCCTTGGTTTCAGCAACTGACACGTCTGAAACTAGCTCACTGCTGTTCTTCTGGTTAGTATCAGATGTAGAGAGAATAATACTCTCATTTGTGTTGGCTAAGATTTTTGGGGGCTTATCTATATCATCAAATTTAACAAGAGGATTCTCTTTTTGCTTCTCGTCCTTCACACTTACACTTGTCAGTCCAACATCTTTTCGTATTTGTTTTTCAACTAGAAAAATCTTTTGAGTTTTGACTGACTTACCATTTCCCTTTACCACTATAGCCTGGGTTGAATTGACTTCACCAACCTTAAGCATGACATCTGGTGTTGAGAACAAGGCTGGCTCAAACTGTGGTATTACTTTAGGGGACATTGGTACTTTCTTGGTTTTCCTTTTACTGGGATCTACTGGTCCTTCCACAACCTGCACCACCTTCACTACACCAGACTTGTTTTCCTCAGTCTCCGGTGACAAGGAATTTTTCATAGCCTCCTCCTCAATTATATTCACATTCTTCTCATCATTTGGGGAGAATTTTTTTTCAAAAGCTTGATCAAACTCCATCTTTGTAACGCTAACCTTAAGCTCTTTCATCTTGATACCTATTAAGAAGACATAAATTTAAGAGTTACAAGGAAACATCCTTTATAATGATACATTATTAATATGGGAATGTTCCTAAAATCCCAGTTTATAGATCAGTACAGAGCAGATTGAATGATTTGTTAGTGTTCAGTCTACAGTGTTGAAAACCCAGACTCCACAACACCTGATATGAATGACTGTTGCTAAACTAGAAATTTTTTTAATTAGGCAACTAATTCAGAGGAAAAATCCAAGTTTTTTAATCTTTAAAGAATGTAATAATCTGCCCCATAAGGGCTAGAGTTTATCCACAGCACTAACATGAACTCTCTGTGATCAATATGAATCAGCTACCACAGAGCAATCCAGGATTCTTCACTTCAGTGGGAGGGAATGGGAGATGTCTAATCTTTGCTAGGCTTAAACTAGGATTTGAGGTCCAAACCCTTATGAATAGTTTTGCACACATTGGGCAACCCATGATATCCAAAGCTGTCAAAATACAGGAGGATGGCAATAGCAATAAACTTCAAGTGTTAGCCCTATTCACAACCTCATCAATAAGCAAAGCTCCCATTCTCTTCACTGGCTATGAAAAATATACCCCTAAGGAAGACCAGTCATGGTGCTAAGCATCTGAGGATAACTGTAAAGCTGCATAAGTTTAATTACCATAAGAAGTATCTGCCCTGGAGACCCTAATGTTTGAGTCAACTTAAAATCAATGTGAATTGCTCACGGGGAACTGTCACTACCAAATATGAATGAATTACACAAACTGAACGAAATTAATGATTACAGCCATTTCCTAGTTTCCATAATTGGAAATAAATTATGCTCAAACCAAAAACTAAATCAAAATCATTAGTTATGATTTCTGGCTTAATTTAAGACAGATCCCTAATAGTCCAGTCAAATTAGCTCGAAAATAGACAAATAGTGGAAAAAATTTATATCAAGATGATATTTTGCATACATACTCCTGAAGGCTATAGAAATCAAGATCAAAAGAGTTCCCCTCCGTCCGGGAGGAGCATCCCCCCTTTTTGGCCACAAATGCACCAAAAGAGGGGGGGGGGGGGGGGGAGAGGAGGCTTCCCTATTACTTTTTTGCATTTTCTGGCTAAACTATGAATCAGACAATAATATTTCATGGAAACAAAAATACTGGAAATATGATTTTAAACAAGATTGCCTCTATTCATTTTTCCCATAGATGCTATTGCTGCCCTTGTACGCCACAACCTCTGACTTCCATGTGGCAGCGCCTCGCCAGATGTTTGGGGATGCACAGCAAGCATTTTGTAGTTATGATCATAGATAAGGGCTCGGGACGCCTCTGGCTGACAGTATCATCCAGCCCCTTTGAGTGTACACACACTAGCTACAACTAGGAGTTACTTGAAGCGATACTAGGAATTTAAGTGGAGCTATAAGCCCAAGCACGTGAGTGAAAGAACACAGTGATTGTTTGTATTACTGTGAAATGTTGTGAACTACATACGTGCATGGTGTAAGGCAATTTGGATTATAACCATACAGAATAGTGTATTTATAAACTGATGAATAATGTATACTGTACTTGTAATAGAATGTAATCAGTAGCTAACGAGTGTCTCACTTTTACAGGTTTTGACCATATCAATCAATAAGCGTTGAGTGAGTCCACGTTGCGGGTTTCTCTCACCCTCAAGACGGGACATCATCTAACTGTCGAATTATTCAGCAGAGTAACATAGTCTAGCCAGAAAATGCAAAAAAGTAAGCGTAACCCCCTTTTGGGGGGGCATATGGGGCCAAAAAAGGGGGATGCTTCACCCGCCCCCTCCCTGAGATAGGGGAACTCTTTTGGTCTTGATTTCTATAGCCTTCAGGAGTATGTATGCAAAATTTCATCTTAATATAAATTTTGTCCACCCAAAATCCTAATTTGACTGGACTACAAAATCAAGGGACCAAAACATATGAAACAAACTCCCTACTCAGAGAGATCAACAACATGTGTACAGTACAAGAGTGAGTATCAGGAGGATTGTGGTATTCTGTGGCACACACTAAAGTACTCCATAAAATCTGTTAGTAATTATATTAAGTACCTAAGAGACCAGTAAATACTTCTGAAGAGAAAAGAACCCCCCCCCCCCCCAAGAGAGTACAGTTGCCAGCACTTACAGGTGGTAGAGTGGCTGGTGCATTTTATGAGCTGTGGCACCTGCTGCACCTCTATTTTTGTTTACATCACATTAAAACTCCCAGAATAGCCCTAAAGGACCTGCAATAATAGACAGTCTAAGGATGCTAGATAAGCATTCAAAAAACTTGCCACATCTCACAAAACCTACCAGCCACTGTACCAGGTTTAAGTGCAGGCAACCGTACATGAGATCACTCTTCATTTATTTTTTTTTTTAATTGAGTTACCAATCAAACACCTGTGATAAAAACTTATAACAACAATAAATATAATAGTAGAAGCTCATTGATGATCATTCTACAGCATAAAGCAAATAGCTATAGCACTGAGAGAGAGAGAGAGAGAGAGAGAGAGAGAGAGAGAGAGAGAGAGAGAGAGAGAGAGAGAGAGAGAGAGAGAGAGAGAGAGAGAGAGAGAGAGTGTGTGTGTGTGTGTACTGCAAATAAATTAATTACCTGTTGTTGGTATATAATTCAAGTTATGCTTGTTATTTTCAGATTCCACAATATTTATTATGTTTGAATTGTCTTCCTTGCTATTCAATGTTCGGCCTCTTCCCCTTCCTCTTCCCCTTCCCTTGGCACTGACAGCATCTTCTTTGTGGCCCCCTCGTCCCCTTCCTGGTACTGTTTCAGATTGTACTTCACCTATGATCTTCCTACCTCTTGCTCGACTTTTGCCCTCAGGAGTATTATCTCTCCCTGCTTCCCCCTTTCCTCTTGCTCTCCCTCGCCCTCGTCCTCTGCCTCTTCCTCTCAGTGACACGGCCGTTTCTTCTTCAGCTTTGTCATCCTTTTCTCTCAAAGGCGTTGCAGCAGTAAAACTCTTGTCATTTTCAGTTTCAGGTTTTATTATCTTTTCTTTGGGATCATCTACACCATTCTCTTCCCCCTTTACTTCTTCTTCATCCTCTTTCTTATTTCTAATAATATTTTCAGGTAAATTCTGAATTCTTGCCAATACTTGGCTTTCATCTAGCTGTTGCTTTTCTTCTTGTAGTTTCTTCTGATTCTCAGCTAATATTTTCTCAACCTGTAAAATAAAGAAACAAATAGTCATTTCAATGTGAGATGTAAGATTATTATTATTATTATTCTAAAATAACTACAGGTAATCACCAAAGAAAAACCAAACAAACTTTCCTTCTTGCTAGACCTTTCCTGTACAACAGAGCATATCTGACATCGTGAGTACTGTACCATACATCTCCCTTAATACCTTACCAAATATGCTCCAATATGTGGTTCATCTTCCATCACACAATACACATTAACCTACCACCACACAACACACATTAACCTACCACCACACAACACACATTAACCTACCACCACACAACACACATTAACCTACCACCACACAACACACATTAACCTACCACCAGACAACACACATTAACCTACCACCAGACAACACACATTAACCTACCACCACACAACACACATTAACCTACCACCACACAACACACATTAACCTACCACCACACAACACACATTAACCTACCACCACACAACACACATTAACCTACCACCAGACAAAACACATTAACCTACCACCACACAACACACATTAACCTTCACCACACAATACACATTAACCTACCACCACACAACACACATTAACCTACCACCACACAACACACATTAACCTTCACCACACAATACACATTAACCTACCACCACACAACACACATTAACCTTCACCACACAATACACATTAACCTACCACCACACAACACACATTAACCTACCACCACACAACACACATTAACCTTCACCACACAACACACATTAGCCTACCACCACACAACACACAACACACATTAACCAACCACCACATAACACACATTAACCAACCACCACACAACACACATTAACCTACCACCACACAACACACATTAACCTACCACCACACAACACACATTAACCTTCACCACACAACACACATTAACCTACCACCACACAACACACATTAACCTTCACCACACAACACACATTAACCTACCACCACACAACACAACTGCCTCTAACCGTGCTAGTTTTGTTAAAGTCATTATTGCTTAGTGTTTGACGTCTTTCCTGCAGTGACTCAAGGAGACGATGAGCCCTATCATTTACCCACGGATAACAGAAGTAATGAAAACTTTGTACCCAAAGTCATTGTCCCATGTAATGCTTTCAGCAAAACTCAAAATTTCTCCTTTGCTGAGTAACTTCATAGCAAGTGCATAGCCTTCAACACACAGGTATGAACATAGGGGATAATGTTTTTTTTATCACTGTTATTCAGAGTTGCCGAGTAGCTAGACCCTGGCAAGGTAAACACGAGGGAATAAAAGTGAGATGGTGAGCATTATCTCAGTATTTTATTAAATGTAATGTGTGAGAGAAGAAGAACTATCTGTTTGGAATGTGCAAAAACAAAAAGCATTTAAAAAAAATGAGGAGGAACAGGAAAAGAACACCTGTAGCAATGGTAAGAAAGGTTGTTGGAAACTTGATGGTAAATATAGCATATCCATGACACACATACTGTAAGTACATACTGTACCAAAAATGACCAGAAACTTAACCATAAGTACTGTTTTTTCTACTGTATCTATTTAGAGGGAATGGTGAAAGACTGAATGCAAATTTTATAGAAATAACTGTGAAGTACTGTACAGTACCGTACAGTACAATAACATCAAGGAAATGTCTAGTACTGCAGTCATTTTAGAGAACTATTTCCACCACTTAACAGTAAACTACCATAATGGGCAGTGTCCAAGTCTCCCTAGTGAGATCTTTCTCCTTTTCTGCAATTTACAATATCTCAAGTTTTCATTTTCAATTGCAATTCCCTTTTTTTCTCTTGGTTCTGCCATCTTATCAATTCCCTCCTAAACAACTTTATTCATTTATAAGCAGCACACTATGGCAACCATTCCCTTCAAAATTTGCTCCTATATTTTCTTTTATCATTAGGTACCGGTACTTCATTGTAATCTTCCTGAACTGTACACTGTACAGTTCATGTCTAACTAATCTATTAACATACTTTTCATCTGTTTTCGAATCAGTGGACGAGGGGCACAATTACGATGTGGTATATCTTGACTTTAGCAAAGCCTTCAACAGACTAATAACAAAAGTGGAGGCTCATGGCATTAAAGGAGATATTCTAAAATGGATTAGGGCGTGGTTACAGGACAGGAAACAGCGAGTGAGCATTAAGGGCACTAAATCCGATTGGGGCTACGTCACTAGTGGAGTTCCCCAAGGCTCAGTACTTGGACCATTATTATTTATTATATACATAAACAACATAGATATCGGCGTAGACAGCAACATAAGTAAATTTGCTGATGACACTAAAATAGGGCGAGTAATTAAATCTGACGAGGACTCCGCAAAACTACAGGAAGATCTAAACAAATTTTTTGAATGGTCTGAAAAATGGCAGATGAGATTCAATGTGTACAAATGTAAAGTACTCAGTGCAGGAGATGTAAACAGGGAAACCAAATACCAGATGAACAACGATGTTATTGAGAAATCCGACTGCGAGAAAGATTCAGGAGTAATGAAAAGTAGGAGTCTTAAGCCAAGTAAACAATGTGTATTTGCTCGAAACAAGGCTAATGAAGTACTTGGGTTCATACAAAGGATTGTTAGTTACAAGACTAGCAAAGTCATCCTAAAACTATATTTTGCACTTGCGAGACCTCACTTGGATTAGGCAGTTCAATTCTGGTCACCGTATTACAGAATGGATATAGAATTCTTGGAAAGAATTCAGAGGAGAATGACAAGAATAATCCCAGGCATTAGGAACCTTGAGTACAGAGACAGGTTAAAGCGTCTTAATTTGCACTCCCTCGAGAGACGTAGTGTGAGGGGCAATATGATAGAGGTGTATAAATGGAAGTCAGAGCAAAACATTACACAGGTACTCAAACTATCCAACCAGGAGCGAACTCGTAACAATGGTTTTAAATTAGACAAATTTAGATTTAGGCGTGAAATAGGTAAAAAATGGTTTGGAAATAAAGTAGCGGACGCGCGGACAAGTTACCAAACATCATCATTAACTCGAATACGCTGCATAGCTTCAAACATAGGTTGGATGGATATATGAGCAATAGGGGTTGGGTGTAACTAGGACTGCCCAGTATGGGCCAATAGGCCTTGTGTATTACTCCTGCCTTTCAACTGGTACTCACGGGCTGTTCTCTTTTCTTTCATGAGTACAGTACGTATTGTACTGCTCATTTCTGATACTGCAATTGCCTTTTTCTTCCAATTATATTATAACAAAACATTTCATCTGCACTTTATAACACAACATTCTCAAGTTGTTCCCATTCTTCTTCAACTCATTCTTTCTTAAAATTCTTGGGTTACAGTTGCTTTTCTCAACTCACTAACTTTTCTAACTCCCTTCTCTACTCTCTGATTCTCTTTCACCCTGAACCTTTTATTCACTATTAATCGGGCTAATATCCAGGTGATCACTTTATGGTGTTAATCTTCAGGTGATCGCTTTATGGTGCTAATCTGTGCATAAGCCGAATCTGTATAATAATTGTGAGGGTTACTATTAATTTTTCCATAAAGACATGTAACTAGTAGCTACAGTATCGATATGTGTATACTGTAGTTGCAGAAATGTGTTCTTATCCTCCTGTAGTAACCCGTGTCTCCAAACGGCCAACCTACATAATCTAGAGCAAACTTATCCACCAATCACAACTGCCGTTACACTACCAATACCCATTCATTCATAAACAGTGATACTACTACTACTGTGACAGTGCTGTTTGGAGACGAGGGTTACCACATGGTGTCAGGGCTGTAACAAGCAGGATGGTTGCCCGCCGTTCATTTGCTTGTTAGCGTCCCCCACTTGGGGGGTAGACGGAGGTGAGAACGTGACTGCTGCCTCGACACACGGATCAGACACTACCCAGCCGTCAGCACAGTTGTACTTGCACCCCGCTGTTCGTTCAAATTCTGGTTCTGATCTCATCTGAGGTCCTGAACTCGTGGGCTGTTTCCCCAGACCTTCACAAATCGACTGTCAATCTCCGGACACCTACCCCAGCTACTACCGCGGCTGCCACGTCATCGCCAGTTCCCCCACACCGTCCGTGCACCTGGCCACTTCTCCTGTGTTGCAAGACATCGCCTGCCGGCGCTCAAGTGAGGAAGCTGACTTGACCTTCCCCCTGAGAGCAGATCACTGCTTTCCAGAACCTTCCCCAGGGCCGCCGCCGTAGGAAATATCTGTTCATTGTTTGATCCCATTAATTGCTTGACTCCCTTAATTGTTTGACTTTCTTAATTGTTTACTCCATTAATTGTTTGATTCCCTTAATTGTTTGACTCCATTAATTTTTTACTCCTGTAATTGTTTGACTCTTTGACTCCCGTAATTGTTATTTGATGTTTGTGTGAGTGGTTGTCAGAGTTTTGTGTTATTTTCATAGTAAAGAGATGTCAATCTCTAACGGTTGTGTGTTATTCCTCGGAAAACCATGGTTCTTGACTTTCCTCTTATAAGATCCTGATTAGGCTGGCAAGGGATTTCTATCCCCAAGTCCCAGGCCTTTACACATGGGGTGTGGGAACATATTTCCACAACTGTACCAACTATCAAATTATTTGTAGTTTTTTCAGTTCCATGATATAAATATGATTAATTAAATGTCCACACTTTACTTCTTACTGGGATATAAGGTCATATCATTTACATAATTTTTTATTAAATCCAGGTACTTGAATTTTCTATTTATCTTAAACAAGAAAAGTGTTCATGAAACCTTGGAAAAATAACCATACTAGAATCTGAGGGACCTCATTACAGTAGCATCCCCATGGCTAAATACAATTGATGAACGGACAGTTACAGTACAGTGGTCAGTGCCAGATTGACCTGGGTCACCTTGCCTTAGAAAACTAACTATGAGCCAGGAAATCCCTACTTATGGTCAGATTTCAGATTTGCTCAATACAGGTGCAAGAGCTAGTTTATAGCTGGTAGTGGATTAGTGGTCTCGGTATTTTTGGCCCTAGGTGAAGTATCTCTCCCTATCTGAACCCAAACTTAATACAAACAGCTCCTTCCCAACAGATCTGAAAACTAATACATAAAACTGTGGTCTCAAAAGCTCTCCCGGGAAAATCTGAAACCACATTTGCCCAACCTGGATAAAAAGACTGGGTGGTGACCTAAACAGCCATGTTGGAGAACATACATCGGGTTAAGTAGGTAAGCATGCTGAAAAATGAGAAGTGAAGATGAAATTTGGTATGTTAAGTGAGGTTGACAACATCTGTAGCTGGAAGAAGGGCACAGCCAGGCAAAAAGTAAAATGGTTGTGGAATGATGAAGTGGACAGAGTGATAAAGAAGGAAAGAAGATTGTATAAAGCCTAGAAGATGAGTGGTGACAAGGAGGAGTACCTGGTGGCCAAGTGCAGGGCCAGAAGAGAGGTTTACAAGGATAAAAACAGCGAATAGGATGCATTCTTGGATATGCTGCTTAGTAATAGACGAGACATTCAGAATAGTAAGGTTGTTGATAATTAGAAAATCATGGGTGCTCAGATAAAATACTACAACTGCTTGCTAAGTGAGGAGTATAAATGAGACATACGCAGCCTAGCGGTAGTAGAACCAGTGCCCAAGGATTGAAAAAGAGAATGGTGCTCTAGACATTACGAATTATGAGATTTTATGAATCATGATGGACACCTCCTCAGGGAAAAACAAACTAAACAACGATACCTTTCAGTTTTGTGCACCTGTCAAAATTTCTATGTTTCTAGTACTATGATGGAAAAATAAGTGGAAAAAGCATGAGTGGTAGACAGTAGATGTACAGTCAAGAAATCAAATATCTTCCGCACTTTGTCCGATGAATAATAAAGCTTGCCGAAATATTCTGGAATTGTTGCCATGATTACGGCCGGTCACTAGGTATGCCCGATTAGATATAAGCTTCGAATTCTTACATGAACCAAAGGGAGTGTCGAGTCAAAATAAAAAATATGTTGCCCGACTTGTATGGGTGCCATAGTGTTAGCAGTGTTGCAACAATATTTCAGTGCACCTCGGGTACCTGTGAATGCAGCCATGGAGAGGTTAACAAGGAGGCATGAGACCATGATGGCAATGAGAAGTGCTATGATATTGTTGTATAGGAGTGATGTGCACCTAGTGGACATAAGAGAGAGATACAATGTAGGCCCAAAAACTGCGACTAGATGGACCAAACGGTATATGGAAGAAGGCACATTAATAAACAGACATCGTTCAGGCCATCATCGCTCAACAACACCATATGAAGATGAATGGATAAACGAAGAGATACAAGCTACGCCTACAATCAGTGCATGTATGATAAAGGAGTTGCAACTGCAAGGAACCTGCACAAACCCAACAACATAAAGCAACACCTGGCATTTGTAAGACAGTATGCTAGCAAGAACAATAACTTTTGAGAACAAGTTATATTTGTGATGAGAAAATATTTTCTACAGATGGTCTGGGACTACCACGCATTTGGCGAATGCAGAACACAAGGTAGTGTAGTGTCATTGTTCTGTAAAATTGAGAAAACAATACAGGAATTACACGTAGATGCAAGCATCCATAACAGCATATACAGTGAACCCTCGCTTTAGCTTTACACGGTTTCACTTTATTTACGCGTTTCTACATTTACACGGTACCCTGCCAGAACCTACTTTTACGCGGTGCATCTACTCATATATGCGGTGAAGTATAATTTTGTTATTTAGCTCATAAAATTCATACAAATTACCCGGCCAGAATATAATTTACATTGCTGGAATTCTTACAATTTGATGATCATTTTGAATATAAGCATCATAGATTTTGCATTAGACATACAAATTCTAGATCTAATGCAAGTATTTTGTTTACTCAGAGCAAATATGTTAGCTTTTGTGCAAAATATATGACATTTATATTCAAAATATTCCTGGTCTTACAAGGAATCCAGCAATGTCAATTATATTATCCTAACATTAGTTTGAGATATTATTTATTACTATACCTTAAAATCTAGTGTTTTCCCCTAAACATTTTTCAGAGAGGGAAGAGCCAGCGAGTGTGAGAAGAGGGGGAGGGAGTTGAGTCCATTAATTAATTGTGTGCTGCACCATCATAAAATTAAGATGTTGTTTTTACTAGAACATAGGTATTGTGTCGGTGGAGTTTGGGGGGCCCGGTCTCTATTTCAATTAATCCCATATATTATGTTGTTCACTTTAAGCGTTTCTCGCCTCCGTGGTGGGTTCAATTGACCGCGTAAAGTGAGGGTTCACTGTACAGTATAATGGTAATCATTTCTTTTATTGTATTCTATTACAAATATATATGTAATATATACCTGAACTTTAAAGTTCTACTACTTTGTGAAGAATTCCGCAGAATTAATAATAATAATGGTTGCCCCTCGTGTAACGAGGATGGCCAGTCCTAAGGCCACCTAGGCATGAATTTGTTTAAGGTGTAGAAGCTATCGCCAACAAAACAACCACACCCTGAGTTAACGAGCTGCATGACCCGGTGTCAAGGAATAGTCCGAGAAGACCGGACAACTCGCAAACTGCAATGACTAACCATTACCCCGCAACACGATCCGCAAATCGATTAACATCCAGGTCCACAATTACCGCTGGGTAGACAGAGGCAAATGGCATAAAGAAACTTGCCCAAACATCTCTACATTAGGGGGCAGTGAAATTTTGCTCAAAGCTGCACTCTTCAGGCATTGTTCCTTATACATATCTAAGGCTCCATGCCAAATTTGAAGCTGATATGTCGAGGTTTAGTCTGCCGCATTTTCTACTGAAATTTTTAAATTCACCTACAGTACTAGCCAAACAGCCGCTGTGGCGGTGCAATGTTCTGTTCAGTGTTTTTCAACTTTGTTTTCATATCTCTTATTTCATTTAAGTTGTCTTGTTGCAGATGAGTATGGTGCTATGTCTATATTGATTATCAGCCTTTTCTCATTTCATTTCTCAATGTTGTGTTACTGTACTGTAATGTAGATATCTGGTAGCTGGAGATATTCCTTATGTTGAGGATAATTCAGATGATTCAAGAGATATTCCTCTCGTCAATACTGATGCTGATTTTGTCCCTGATCCAAGGGCTCTGACAGACACCAGTTCACAGAACCGGACAAGACTCCCTACACTGGCTGCCGCTTGTGACCGATACTTGATTAGTGATTATACTGGAGCTGCCATTGCTACTGCCACCTTAACTGACTATGGCATTATCACAAAGGATGACAAGAGTCAGGTTATTGGACCACATAAGCTGCGGGATGCGAGACAAAAATACCGATTTAAGAGGCAAGAAATTGAGATGACGAGTTTACATAATTTGACGTCACTCTATTTTGATGGTAAGAAGACCGCCACTCGTGTGATGATAAAGAATGAGAAGACCGAGAAATGGAGTTCGAGGATGATGGTGAAAGATCATTATGTCATCATGGTTGAGCCTGGCAATGAATATCTCACACATGTGACTCCCAAGACTGGACACGGAAAGCAGATTGCCAAAACTATTCACGAGTTTCTGGTGGAGAAAAATCTAACCCAGCAGCCCATTGTGTGTGTTGGTTGTGATGGAACCAATGTAAATGTAGGATCAGAAAATGGAGTCATTCATCATCTTGAAATGTTACTTGGTCACCCGCTCCATTATTTCATATGTCAGCTTCACGGAAATGAGCTGCCTTTCCGTGAAGTTTATTATCACTATGATGGTAAACCAAGTGGTCCTGAGCATTGGCGTGGTCCCATTGGAAAGCAGATCAAGGAGTCTTTTTCTGAGCTTCCAGTTGTCGCCTTCCAGCCAGTCAGTTTCCCTGATTTCCCTGTGTTTAATGATGAAGTGGAGAAAAATCTGTCCTGGGATCAGAAATACCCGTATAGGATTTGGAAAGGAGTTATCACAGGTGTTGTTGAAGATGACTTGGCTGCTATTGAGCCAGGTCCTCCCTGTGTGTCAAGGTGGAACACCTTATGGAGTAGAATCCTCAGGCTGTATGTAGCAACATCAAGACCCAGCCATGAGTTGAAAAGAATTGTCATTACAATAATAAAGTTCAGTGCTCCAATGTGGTTTTGCATCAAGATACACCCTTACGTAACACACGGCTCAAGGAACGTATTCCAGTCCCTGCTATATATGAAACACCTGAATAGTGAGGAGGAGACGATAGTGAAGAAGGCTGTCCAGAGAAATGCATACTTCGCCCACACAGATCGACTTCTTCTTGGTATGTGTGCAGATGAGGACATGACTGTTAGAGAAAAAGCTGTCTCAATGATAAGAAAAATTAGAGAGGAGAATCAGCAAAAGGAAGAATGCACTGGCAGATCTGAAGAGGAGGAGGAAGATTCTGATGCTGCTGTTGACGAGAATTTGTTAAACTATACTGATGAGGAGGGTAAAGATGGAGATGGGAATGAGGATGTGCCTCCTGTAGTCAACATGAGAAAGGTGGTGACTCCGAAACTTAAGTGGCAAGCAAAAAACTATCATTCCATGATTAACTGGAGGAATGAACTCAAGACTGAGCCTCCTTACATTGCTTCTCTGTCAAATCTACAGGTTTATGACATTCTTGAGACACCATTAGTGGTGCCCAAGTGGCCAAACAGCACTCAGGCGGTCGAGAGAGGCATAAAAGTGATGACTGAAGCTTGCACTGAAGTGACGGGATACGAATCGAGAGATGGATATATTAGGCAAAGATTATTGTCTAGGAAAATGATGCCAAGGTTCCGCACAAAAAAGAATTTCAATATGAACTTGTAATGATTTTCTATACGGTGTACCTGTAAAATAACATGTGAATTAAATCGATGTCACCCATGTAAAATTTATCATTATCCTGGAAAACATTAAATGACACCTAATTTTTGGTATACACTAAAAGTTGACAAAAAGTCGTTCGCGATGCGGCAGGGTAAGTATGCATGAAATGGCATGAAATTTTGCACAGGTGTTTGTTACAGCCATACAAACGATGCCTGAAAAGTGCAGCCTGCAACTCAAATAAAAGTGTTTTTTCCCTGCCCCCTACTCTACATACACAAGGGACATCAAATAATAGAGCTGTGTTTTGGAAGCATATATTTACCATCAATGCTGCAAAAAAATTTTTGTCAAAATACATAATTTAATATAAAGATGCACATGTATCAAAGACACATATGAATTTCATTGTTTTACACAGAATGATTTTGAAGCAATCTTGTGAAACAAACTTGGGTGTGAGAAGGACGAACATTCAGTGCAGGAATGGGAGGAAATGTGTAAATCAGTATTCACACTGCATTTGCAATGAAGCCATAAATACTCACCTCTTCTCTCTCTGCTTTGTCCATCTGCCTTTGAGACCTACGTTTGGGGGGGGAGCGAGGGACTCTTGTTGGGGACCCATCATTCTCTGTAGATACATCTCCAGACACAGGTGCATCTTCTGTATCTCCTGTAATTAATATCACCAAAAATCAGAAAAAATTAAATACTACTTGTAAGTAATTTTCCCAGCAGAGCCTATTCACACTGTATTTCATACAAGGCAAGCTCATGGCACCGGCAAACTGGGCAGTCGCCAATATACGGAAAAAATTAAAATGTGAAAAATGTATTCAAATTATTCAGGAAGGTCAGATTGTTCTGTTGTCAATATAGACTAAGGACTTCACTGATGGCTTTGTTGGCAATACTTGGTCAAATTGCCTTACTGTATTACTGTATACCAAGATTTATATACCTGCACTGTCTAGATACATCAGAAAATGTACTATACGTATACCGAGAAAATTGTTACATACTGTAAAGTGTTATATAAAAGTAACCACAGAATTTGTCATGAATAAGGAGAAAACTGTATACTGTACAGTACTATAAAGAATAAAAAATAAGAACAAATACATATAAGAGTATATTGTACGTGGAAGATGAGTGTACAGTCAACCCTCGCTTTACGCGGTCCGACATTCCGCGTTTCCACGTTTGCGCGGTACCCTGCCGAAACAGGAATGCTAACATTCCGTGGTGCGTGTACCCCATTTATGCGGAGAGCGGCAGGCGAGCCGCGCCATTTTTGGATCCAAACCTCCCGCCATCCGCCATGTTGTGTAAGCGGCGCGAGCAGGGTGCGCACAAGGTCGCCCAGTCATCAAAACATTACCGAGTTCTTCACCCGCCACCCACCACAGCCGGCCCAAGTCAGTGATAGTGATAATTATAGTGAGGATATGGACTTATATGGATTTGAGGGGTTTGACAAAGAGGCCCTGCAAGCCTCTGTGGTGGATAGTGATACAATTGATACAAGTGATACAGGTGAGGGCCAATAATCTGCCCTCTGCCTCGGAACCAAACCCCCATCCCCGTGTGCCCAGCCATCTTTTCTACTAATGTAAGTGTTAAAAAACCTAATATTATTGATATTTCTCTTAATTATTAATTGTGTGCATACCATCATAAAATTAAGAATTATTTCTACTACAACGTAGGTATTGTGTCTGAAAAAGTGGAGTTTGGGGGTTGGCCCAGTCTCTATTTCAATTAATCCCATATGTTATGTTGTTCACTTTACGCGTTTCTCACTTTCCGCGGCACCCTGTGGGTTGAATTAACCGCGTAAAGTGAGTGTTGACTGTATTTCTGGGAACAGCTGGCAGAAGGGAAGGGAAGGGTTGCTCCCTCCCCCTCTTCCCCCAAATTCCTTGAACACTTCTTTATGCAATTTCACTATAATTCTATATAATTTAGGTTCATTTGGTGTCAGGTTGATAAAATATTATCCTAAAATAATCACCATTCCTGAAAAAAGAATCCCACACTGAACACCATGAATCGTTTGTTTACAAAGGGCAAACAGCTGATAAGCTTACCCCAATGTCTGTCTTCAACACTTAGTAAATTAGTAGAGTACACTTGTGTATTTATCATCACTTAATAATATTGAAGTGTACAATATTATGCATCTCCATATACCCTGGTTTATTCATTAATGAGTTGTCTAAGTGTACAAGTAGCCAAATTAAGCCATCAATTATCACTCAAAACTAGTAAAAAACATTTTTAGGAAGGTATCTTCATTTCAAATACTATTCAGTGTGTTATAGTGACCCTTGTTGTAAGCTGTTCTGCTGAAAGCACGCACACACATACACGCAAAGGTCCCTCGGTTAACGAACAAAATTTTGTTTAACGAAATCCTTCCGACAAACACGTTTTGTTGTGAGCATCAGCTGATGCGCTAGTCTGCCAATTCAGTAATCTTTTCTATGATTATATTCATTTCTAGTGGAGTAAATATTAATAAAGTTGTGCTCTTTAATATTTTTGCATTTTTTATATTAAAATTATTAGTCATTTTAACATTTATTTAACATATTAATAATATATGCAATACAGGAAACTAGTATTTTGTGCATCCATCAGCAGCTTGACTCAGCTATAAGGCATCAGTTAGGCTTTGAAAACAGTGGAGTGAACATCTATTTTGTTGGTGTCTTGATATTTTTGCATTTTTCATTGAAATTATTGGTCATTCTGAAATTTAGTTAACATATTGATAATATATAGTGCAGTGCAGTGTTGATTTAAATAAAAAAATCTTGCATTACACCTATTGAACTTAAAATTTTATTGGTGAAATGACAGCATCAAGCATGGGTCCACTGAAAGGTGATTTCTCCTCTATCCCCACTTCCTTCTCTTCTCCCTTCTCCTCCACCCCCACTTCTAATTTCCATCATCATCATCAACCAGGAACCTTCTACATACACACCTCAAAGTAAGTGTACTTTGCTGCATTTCTTTTTTTTTTTTTACTTTGTATGTACTTTTCGGTGAGCTGGAACCAATTACCCAATATCCCATTGAAACAATGGATTCGGTTAACGAGGAGAGCGAGATCAAGTCCCTAGGGGACAACAGGTGCCCACAATGTTCCGGTAATAAGGCAATGACCCAACCCTTACTAATCTTTTTAGTCCAAAAAATTGATCATGCCATCTCTAAGCACAGCAGCTATCCATAGTCAGGTCATAGGGTAAGATGATCCAACCCTCTCACCTTGTTACAAATCTTCTTAATCACAAAATTATCCAGTATGTACATACCATTACTCAAATTCATGTTGACAGATTCGGTATGTTTAATGAGACTGGAATCTATACAGTGGTCCCTCAGTTAACGAATTACCTTCCATAAGAATCTTCAATTTGGTTAACGAAATCCTTACAAAAATCACATTTTGTTTTGAACATCACCTGATAAGCTGAGGAGGTACTCAGCCAATTCAGTGATCTCTTCTATGTTTACATTCAAACTAATCACTATCTTATAAGAATTCCAGCAATGCAAATTAAATTCACCCCAGTCACTTCTATTAAATTTTATAAGCAAAAAACAAAAACTCAATCTAAAATAAAAAAATAAAATAACAATTAAATACTTCACACTACAGGTGCCAACTGTCAAACATGTCACTGTCACCCCTCCCTCCCTCCCCCCCCCCACCCCCCACCTTCCTGAGAAACGTTTGGGAAAAAAGAATAGGTTTACAGGTTTAAAAATAAATAATACCTCAGACTAAAGTTAGGATAATATAATTTGCATTGCTGAAATCCTTGCAAGACAGGGAATATTTTGAATATAAAGTTCATATATTTTGCACAAGATAAAATTTTTGCTCTCCTCAATAAAAGTCACAAATTTTAAAATTTGTATGTCTAATGCAAATTTTAGCTTGTTTATATTCAAATGAATCACTATCTTATAAGAATTCCAGCAATGTAAATTATATTATGGCCGGGTAATTTCTATGAATTTTATGAGCTAAAAACAAAAATCTCAAATAAATAAACAAACACCAGACACTCTGTCACCTCACCTCCCGCTCCCCCCCTCACTGACTCCCTCCCTCCTTGCTGTTCCCAGACAAAAGATTGGTGATTTCTTTATGCTTTAAAGTGTTTATTTTATATACCGTATATACTCGTCTATAACCCCCCTTCGTATATAGGTCGACCCCGATTTTATGACCAAGAAATCGTTAATTTATGATATTCCTCGTTTATAGGTCGACCCAAGTTTTTGAGGGTAAAGGAACAACAAAACCTTCAGAAAAACACTACGTCATATAAACTTATTTACCATTTATTATTACGACACTTTACACTGAAACGCGGGTAGTTTCAACAAAAATATTGTATATTTCCATTCAAGTATTTATTCAAGTCAATTAGGAGGGAATATTAATGTAATACAACAGTTTTTTAACTAAACCATTCGAAAAGTGATTACGGTAACATCTTTTGAACGAAAGAAAGCAAAAGTCATTGTTTTCGTCACGATTTCATCCCACTTTCCACTGTAATACGTACGTAATTTCAGCAAAAAATATTACATTTCCGTGAATGTAGTATATCAAGCACAGTATGAATAGAATATCATTGTAATATAACAGAATTTTAACCGAAAACTATTAAAAAAACGAATAACATCTCAAGAACATCGGAAGCTTAGGTAAAGTCTTTTGTTTTCTGCATGTAGTTTATCCTAATTTACATTGAAATACATCACGTTTTAGAAAAACTACTATTTATTTCTGAGAATATGGAAATGTAATATTTTTGGTGAAATGACGTACGTATTACAGTGGAAAATGACGAAAGCAATGACTCGCTTTCTTTCGTTCAAAAGATGTTACCGTAATCGCCTTTCGAATGGTTTTCAGTTAAAAACTGTTATATTACAATAATATTCTATCCTAATTCACTTGTGATGTAACAGTTTTTTAACTGAAAACGATTCGAAAAACACGCGTACCGTCTAGCTGATACGGCAGAGCCCTGGTCGCGGAGGCTTTGTGTTTGCATCGGCCCTTCTTAAGCAGCTTTTAATTTTAGCGTACGTTGAAATTGTGTTTACCGGTGTATTCTTATTTTCTTGCTTCTTATTTTCCAGAAATATGACAAGTTTTTATATAATACAATGTTACGGTACTTTTAATTTACAAGTATTCATTTTTAAAAATACAGAAGACACCAAACAAATACTAGTACGGATATTTGCGTGGCTCTCCCGCCAAAAAAGACCAAACAGCTGGTACTCTCTCCCTCAGCCCTACCAAAAATAGCCCAACATCTTTCTTGTTTATTCTCTTCCAATTTCTCACTTTAACTGGTATTTTTTACTTCATATTGCCTACATCAGATAAACTACAGTAATTGAGGTTAGATATTGTTATAAATTTGATTACCGGGTCCTGGCAGGTACCGTTAGAACCACCTGACCCTACCAACAGTGTTGCAAGTCAGACAGCATTTTTTTTTTTTACATTTTTGGTGTCTCCATTTGTTTATTTTTTTTCTGTGGGGTTTGCACAATATTATACTGTTTTACCTACAGTATTGTAAAACGATTTGGGAAAAGAAATACTCGGTAACTTAAAATTTTAAAAGGAAAATTTTGAAACTGGCAACTGTGTGTAGATGACCTGACTCACATCATATTGATGTTTCAAATTTAATTAACAAAAATTTATGGATCTATAAATAAACTTTTAAAAATGAATACTTTATGTTTTACATACTCCTGTGCTACCATACCATACCATGCATTTGGCTACTTTGGGCTTGCTATGATGACGCAAGAGATCTGCCCTGGCAACTGTACCGACACTCACAGCGGGTGGTGCGTTGGTGCGTCGTTTCCATTGTTTACTGGTAGTTACTGGTAAATATTTTTCAACCTAACGAAACTATTACCCGTATAGAGGTCGACCCCCAACTTTTTGCCCAAAAATTTGGTCTTAAGAACTCGTGCTATACACGGGTATATACGGTAATATCTCAAACTAAAGTTAGGATAATATAATTTGCATTGCTGAAATCCTTGCAAGCCAGGGAATATTTTGAATACAGGTTGACAATCCCTTATCCGAAATCCTTGGGGCCAGAGGCATTTCGGTTTTTGGAATTTTTCGGTTTTCAGATTGGTTAGGTTGGTTGTTGTGTATTTTTTTTTTTTTTTTTTTTTTTTTTTTTTACAGGGATCAGCCCACCCGGGCACAGGTCACTGACCCACATTGGGGCCTGGGGGCTAAAATATAATAATAATAATAATAATAATAATAATAATAATAATAATAATAATAATACAGTGACCCCTCGTTTAACGAACGCCTCGGTTAACGAACTGCCTTCCATAAGGATCTTCAATTCGGTTAACAAACAAAAATTCAGTTAACATATTTCTTACGAACCGACCTCAACATGTTTTCGCTTGCACTGACCAGGTAACCAGCTTTAGTATCAGTCCGCCAATACATTAATCGGTTCTAGGGCTTAAATTCCTTACTATTTTAGTAAATATCAAGACGTTTATACTACTCAATAATTTTAAAAGTTTAATATTCAATTTTTTAGTCCTTTTAACAATTATTGAACATAATTGAAGGTAAAGTGACTAGTTTAATGCGCGGCATCCAGCCACTTAACACAGCAAACAGGCGTTAGTCTCTCTCTGTTTTCACTGGAGGTAACATCTTGCTTGAGACTCTCTTCAACTAAACGCTTTTTTTTCTGTGTTTCCAAGCAAATTATTGGTCATTTTGAAATATATTTTACATACTGACAATATATAATGCAGTGCAGTGTTGATTTAAAGAAAATAATCTTGAAATAAACCAAGAGAACTAAAATTTTATGGGTGAAATGGTGCCACGGGGAGACTTCTCTTCCACCCCAATGCCTTCTCTTCTACCTTCTCCTCCACCCCCATTCTAATTCCCATCCCCATTTTAATTCCCATCAACATCATCATCCAGGAGCCTTCTACATACACACCTCAAAGTAAGTGAACTTTTCTACCATTTTTGTTGAATTTAGGCAATTTTCGGTGAGCTGGAACCAATTACCCAAAACCCATTGAAACAATGGTTTCGGTTAACGAACTTTTCGGTTAACGAACAACCTTTTGGAATGGATTGAGTTCGTTAACCGAGGGGTCACTGTAATAATAATAATTCATAGGTCTAGGTCGTGTTTCTCACTTTTGATTTTTTTTTCATTCTTGTATTTCTTTATTATTATTATTATTTTATTATTACAGTATTGTTGTTATTATTATTATTGTTATCATTCTTATTCTATTTTTGTGTATTTTTTATTAAAAATTTTATTTACTATGAATAATTATTATTATTACTGTATTATTAGGGTGTGTCATAGGAGGGAAGATCAGCTAAAACTAATGGCCCATCACTTTTTTGGTAGATTTTAGTGTATATAAACAGAAAATAATTTCAGTTTCAATATTTTGCAACCTTTTGCGAGGTAAGTTTCAGCATGAAATTTATCGAAAATCTAACGTACAGCTGCATTAGTGCATTACAATTAAATAGTGAACATTGCTTTATGACTTCATTCTTTAACAACCCAACTAACAATATTTTATTTCTGTTTCAGATTCTGATGCATTTATAAGTTGATAATATTTGCGATGGCTGCTTGTGTCAGGACGAGGAACCAAAAATCCAGCCATCTCAGTCACTATCTTGGGTCTGGGAGAGAGCTCCTGAAGTCGGAGTTGCCTACATTGAGAGATGCTTTGAGGTACGGTGTTTTAATCAGGCAAATCAGTGAAAAGAACCAAAGAACTTACACAAACAAAGACATTGCCAGTGATATGACCAAAGCTGTCTTGGCACAGTACACTCTGGCTAACGCTCAGTTCAAGCCTCCAGTCATAACAAGTCAGAAGAAGATTAGTGAGAGACTGCTAGCCAGTTGGGAAAAGGCAAGAGATATCTCTCTTGGGAGAGGAAAACTTGCAGTTAAGGACAGCTTTGCCAAGCAACTGGACCAGTTATTTGACATAATTACTTGCAAGTGCCCAATTGTTCTCTGTCCTGAGTTTGGATGCGATCGTGACTGTAAATCCGAGGCCCACATCTCCTGTATTTGCAAGCGTGAACTGAAGATTCCTGTGATCGAACTGGCATTTGTCAAAGCACAGAGAGAGAAGACTGGCAGTATAGGGGCTCTCATGATTTCTAGCCAAGATATTCCGGAGTCCAAGAGACAGGAGGCTGCCACAGAGAGACAGAAGAGGAGAAGAGTTGCCGAGGAAAAGAGACTTG
Source organism: Homarus gammarus (assembly GCA_958450375.1). Lineage (NCBI taxonomy): Eukaryota > Metazoa > Arthropoda > Malacostraca > Decapoda > Nephropidae > Homarus > Homarus gammarus. The sequence continues at coordinate 96,966 of CAUDMG010000652.1, read as the reverse complement.
AGAAGGCCCAGGGTGAGGTAAAAAAAGGCCGATGATTGGAGTCAAGCTGATTCAGAGTTTAATGACTTCCCCATGGCTGATCCTAGTGCTGACCAGGAGAATGGTGACTTTGTCCCTAACCCAGAAAATAATGATCTCAAACCTTCCAGGCATAAGATTCGAAATAGGAAAGATATCCCGAGCATAGCTCTGGCCAGCATGCGACACCACACTGGTCTCAGAGAAACTGCAGAGATAGCAACAGCTGCCTGGGTTGACGGTGGTTTGATAACACCTGATGATGTTCACCTGGTGATAGATCATAACAAAGTAAGGAGAGCTCAGGAGAAACTTGTCAGTAACCTAGAAGAGGAGTTTGATAAGGGGATAAGAGAAAATGGAATCAATTGTTTGTTCTTTGATGGGAGAAGGGATGACACTAAAGTGTTCATGAAAGTTGGAGATTCTGACAAGTTGTTCCCTGCCATGGTGAAGGAGGAACACTACTCCTGCTGCAGTGAACCAGGAGGGAAGTATTTGTGGCATTTCACTCCAGAGAAAGATGACATCAAGAAACCAGCTGAGATAGTGGCAGATAACACTGTGAACTGGCTCAGAGAGAGGAACGTAGACCAGACCCTGCAGGCCATTGGAGGGGACAGCACCAACACGAAAACAGGGTGGCAAGGGGGGGTCATACAGTGGATAGAGCGGAAGATTGGGAGGAAGCTGGTCTGGATTGTTTGTGACCTCCACACGAATGAGTTGCCACTCAGACATCTGATCCAGGAGCTGGATGGCAAGACTCTTTCAAACAACAGATGGTCTGGTCCTCTTGGCAAGATGCTGGACTCTGCCACTGAGTTAGAAATAAATCCGAGCTTTGAAAAAATCAGTTGGCCCTCCATTCGTTGAGCTTGCACATACTGTCATTGACGACCTGAGTACTGACCAGTACTATGGTTACATGATTTGCAGTGCCATCAAAACTGGGGTCATGCCTGATAGACTTGCTTACCTGCAGATAGGTCCAGTCTCACATTCTAGGTGGCTCACAACAGCTCTCAGGTTCTGCAGAATTTGGGTTGCTCATCATAAACTGAAAGGGAACCAGCTTCACAACCTGAGACTTATTGTCCAATTCATCGTGAGTGTCTACTTGCCAAATTGGTTCAACACCAAGGTCAAGTCATCGTTCTCCGAAGGTCCGAGGCATGTTCTCTTCCAGCTTGAGCTCCTGAGGAGTCAGCCAAGGAAGGTTGTTCAGATTATGGAGCAGACTGTGAGGAGATCTTCCTGGTATGCTCATCCCGAGGCAGTTCTGCAGACAATGCTCTGCAGTAAGGATGAGGAGGAGAGAAGAGTGGCAGTCAAAAAGATCTTGGATATGAGACTTATGAGAGGATCTGGGCATGACGAATCAGTTGGTGACGATTCCTTCAGGGTCAGGAAGACTCCTGAAGTCAATCTAGGTGCCAAGACCCTCACTGATCTCATAAATCTGGATAACATCCAGGCTGGCAGTGAGCCCCCTCTTACCTGCAGCCTCACCAATGTTCAAGTCAGAGCTTTCCTGGACAACCCCATGCATGTCCCTGCCTGGCCCTCGCACACCCAGAGTATAGAGCGTTGTGTACAGCAAGTGAGCGAGGCCAGCAGTCACGTGTACAGCCAGGAGAGGAGGGAAGGGTACATCTGAGCTCAGGTGGTCAGCAGGGAGGTGATGAGTAGAAACAGAAGCAAGAAAGACATGTTCTCTATGGTGTGCAGCAACACCGGGTCGTAGTAGTAAAACCGGTTTTTGTATTTGATGATTTTGTTTTCTAAAGGAATATTAAATTTAATAAATGTGTCAAGATCATTCGTTTCACTATTCTGGATCATTTTCATCCTAATAAATTAACCTGATACATTTACTTTACTTTAAATAAGCTATTTAGTGGTGTTGGTAAAAGGGTGGGAATACTGAATTTTCATAAGATTTCAAGTTAAAATTTACCTAGCAAAAAATGAAAACTTTTCAAATCTGAAAATATCACATGATTCTGCACATAGAACTACATCATTAATACCATGGGCTGATTTTTCAAACTCAAAAAAAAAAAATTCGCCTCCGTATGACACACCCTACTGTATTATCATTATTACATTTTCATCCCCCAGGCCCCGATGTGGGTCAGTGACCTGTGCCCGGGTGGGTTAATAAAAAAAAAAAAAAAAAAAAAATTGCTCCACAAAAAGAAACTTTCGGTTTTCAGAGCTTTTCGGTTTTTGGAATTTCGGATAAAGGGTTGTCAACATGTATAAACTTCATATATTTTGCACAAGATAAAATTTTTGCTCTCCCTAATAAAATTCTTAAATTAGATCTAAAATTTGTATGTCTCATGCAAATTTTAGCTTGTTTATTTTAAAATGAATCACTATCTTATAAAAATTCCAGCAATGAAAATTTTATTCTGGCTTTACTTTGTATATACTTTTCTGTGAGCTGGAACCAATTACCCAATAACCCATTGAAACAATGGTTTTGGTTAACGAACGACTTTCTGGAACGAATTGTGTTCGCTAACCGAGGGACCACTGTCATGTTCCTACTAACAACTGAATTACAGGGTAATATTGAGGTAATATTCGGCTGTCAACTAAGGTCACCTACTCCAGCTACTGCCGCAGCTGCCACGTGAAAGTCACTTCCTCCACTCCCTATCCACCGTTTGTGCTCTGGCGTCTCTCCTGTGTGGCAAGACATCGCCCACCAACGCCAAGTGAGGATGCTGCCCTGGACCTTCTCCCTGAGAGCGGATCAACACGTTACCATAACATTCCACTGTGCTGGTTAGGAGAAAGATTCATTGGCAGCCATAGGAAATACCTGTATTTTGTTGTATTGATTGTTTTGTTTCAAGTAATTGTTTGACTCCAGTGCTGTTTATTTAATATTTGTGTGAGTGGTGTCAGAGTTAAATTGTGATTATTTTTGTAGTAAAGAGATGTCAATCTCAAATGGTTGTTTATTACCCTTTGGAAACCTATGGTTCTTGACTTTCCTTTTTATAAGATCCTGATTAGGCTGGCAAGGGATTAATATCCCAAAGGCCAGGCCTTTACGGTGGTTATGAATAGACACCTGTCCTGGATTATTCTACAATTTGCATGTACTGTAATTGTTCTTCCTATATGAATTTCTTTATTATCATAAAACAACACAACCATGTTGTATCACAGTACCATAAATCATTATACTTTTATCATAATTTTATTGTAATTATAGTAATAAAAGTAAATTTTGATGTGCAAGGAGAGACTTCTCCTCCTCCGTAAAAAATCACCGAGTCATGGTTGCCGCCATAATCTTGTAAACATTACTCTCGATGGTGATTGGCTGTCGTAATGGTGGAGATGAAACACGATTGGTTGGAATTTCAGTGTTCGAATCCTTGCTCGTAACTGTAGGAAATGCAACAGATTACCCGATCAGATGTTCAAACCGATGTTCTAAATATAGGTAAACCACTGCAGGAAATCTCGACTCGAGGAATCCTGATTCCCACACCTGAGCCGAACTAAAATCTAAGGCTCAAACTACTGTTCTGAATTAGGGCCTTACTGTTTCATCTTATATTACATAAGTAAGATGATAGGAATATAAAATATCAAGTCTTGGGAGAAAGAAATTACTTTTATGTTGCAAAACACACTTTTAATATATAAAAAAAAATAGAGGAATTGCAGGAAAACATATTGTGTCTGCTAGTCACCTGAATTATGTGAACACTATTCTACAGCATGTCTGTGCTCCTCCACGTTCAACGTCACCACTTGTCGATGATAAGATTTCTCTTATGTGAGTGCCAGGACAGATAGCATATAAAGCACTATATTAGTAGTAGAGGTTCATAATGGAGACTGGTCACTGAAAGGAAGTGGTGGTGGGTATATTATTCGTCTCCTATTGCTTTTATTGATGCTATTAATGATGCCAGTCTCATAATATTGCACATGATAGTTTATTGTGATATGGTAATTACTATTCTTGGGACAGTTCATGCCATTCATGACAACCTTTAACTTATCCGAGGTTATGACGTGGCCATACAGCAATCGATCGGTTATTCCAATCACTACAACAATAGGACACCAACACCACGATATCTCCCAGCAGGTTAAGTAAGTGAGATCACAGGGCAGATGGGAGTCTCGAGATTGAAAGTGTGTGTTAGTTAAACAGTTTGAAGAATTTGGTAATTTAACAAATTTTCCCAGATCAGGATGGCCTAGACTGACCAGAGTAGCAGATGACACTAGGATTGTGGCAGACAATAGTGACCATCATTTCACCAATGCGGTGGACATAGCGGAAAGGCAACTTCACTTATAGGAAGCAAGCCGATTCTTTTTTGCCATTTTTCTGACAAAAAAGTGCGTCTTATATGCCGTAAAACACAGTAACTGAAATGCCTGTAGGGATCAACGAACACTAACGAATCCCAATGAATAACTCACGGCATGCCTTCTTCTTCAGTGCATACGCCCCAACACTGGATGCAGAGGATGCCATCAAGGAGGCCTTTTATGCCGAACTTGACAGAGTGCGAACACATATCCCCAGAAAAGATAAGGTTGTGCTCCTTGGTTACTCCAATGCCAGAGTTTGCAAAGATGCTGACATTTGGCAGGGAACCATAGGAAGAAATGGACAAGGCAAGTATAATCCCAACGACCTACTACTCCTCAGCAAGTGTGCTGCACACAACCTCACTATCACCAATGCCTTGTTTTGGCAGGCCGACAAGTTCAAGTGTCCATGGCAACACCCACACTCCAAACACTGGCATCTCATTGACTACATTACGGCCAGAGAAAGAGATCACCGAGATGTCTTCATCACCCGAGCCATGCATAGCTCAGACCACTGCGACACTGATCATCAGCTTGTCAGAGCCAAGCTCTCATTACAAGTCACCCCAAAACGGGAAAGGCAACAAGCTCATGCTTTCAGAAAGCAGCTCGAACAAGGGCTGATAAACAACCCGACATGTAAAACAACCCAAATCCCAGTGCCGAATGGGATATTCTCGACACTGTCAAGACAAAAACCTGCAGAGAGACCCTCGGCCAGACCAATAGAATACAGTACACCAAGACTGGTTTGATGAAAAGGACCCGGATATAAATGTACTCATCGATGATAAACATGCTGTTTTTACTGACTGGCAGAACAACCCTCAGTCTCAAACCAAAACTGATACCTCCCGCAAGAAGAAAGCGGAGGCGCAGCGTGAACTTCGCGATCTAAGAACAACTGGTCTAAAAATAAAGCATGTAAAACACAAAAACTTGCACATCAACACAAGTTGAGCAAATTTTTCAATTCCACTAAAACATTTTATGGGCCAATCGCTCATGGCGCAGCCCCCCTCCAGTCATCCGATGGTAACTCCCTAATTAAAGATGAAGAAAGCATCCTTCAACGCTGAAAAGAGCACTCCCATTCTCTGCATAATTGAAACACCGATGTGGATGTCTTGACTACCCAGCAGGTCCCTCAGCATCCAAAGCTGACCCACCTCAACTATCCTGCAGCCCTGAATGAGGCAGCTACTGCCATCAAACAGATGAAGAATAACAAAGTCTCGGGGCCTCATGAAATCCCAGCCAAGGTATATAAAGCAGGAGAAAGACCTCTGCTTACCAGCCGTCTCCACTCTCTCCTGGAGAATATATGGGAAAAAGAGGATATCCCTCAAGCTCTTTGGGATGCCTCCATTGTCAATATTTATAAGAACAAGGGAGACCGGTCAGACTGTGGCTATTACCATGGGATCTTGCTGCTGTTTGTAGTTGGCAAAATTATCGCCCAAGTCCCCCTAAACAGACTTCTTCCTGAGGCGGCAAACTTCCTTCCGGAATCTCTATGTGGCTTTACACCATCACGTGGCATCATTTACATGGTCTTTGCTGCCCGCCAAATGCAGGAAAAGTGCAGAGAACAGTGTCGTGACCTGTACATGGCCTTCATCGACCTAACCAAGACCTTCGACTCAGTCAACAGGGAAGCCCCCTGGTGGACCCTCAGCCGTTTTGGCTGCCCACCAAAATTCATCCCCATTGTGAGGCAACTCCATGACATGAACGGCAGTGTCCTGCACAATGGCACCCACTTTGAGTTCTTCCCCATCCAAACGGGGGTATAACAAGGATGTGTACTGGCACAAACTCTCTCTTCCATTTTCTAGGCTGCCAGTGCCGATTTAGCCGGCGGGATGGACATCCAGTACCAGATGAAGGGTCTTTTAAACATAATACGACTCAAGGCAAGAACAAAAGTGTTGGCAGCAGATGACTTCTCCATCTTCATTCACATCGAATGCGACCTACAGGAGATCCTGAACACCTACGCAAATGCGTATGCACACTTTGGCCTCGGGGTGATTGTATGTAACACTCAGATTCTCTTTCAGCCTGTCCCTGGTTCAACCACACCTCCACCATCAATCTAGCTTCACATTACTACCCTCTCTAATGTTACCCACTTTCAGTATTTCACCTCCCACTTGTCTACCACCACGGACATCGAAGAAGAGATTCAATATCGGATCAGATGTGCTTCTCGAGCCTTTGGCAGACTCTGTACCCGTGTCTTCAGCTGTAGGGAGCTGAAATTATCTACAAAGTTACACATACATTAGTGGTCTTCGCCACCCTGCTATATGTCAGCGAGACATGGGTATACAAAAGGCACCACAAGGCAAATGAAAACTTTCACCAACATAGTCTACATTCCATCCTCCGAGTTTGCTGGGAAAACAAGAGAACAAATGCCAATATTCTTGCTGACACCAACTGTAGTAGGATTGAGGCTACCATTATCCACGAAAAACTATGTTGGACTGGCCACTTTACCCACATGGACGAGAGTAGACTGCCAAAGTAGCTACTTTACAGTCACATAACTAATAGTAAACGTAATGATGGCGGGCAACTGAAGAGGTATAAGGATAGTCTTTAGACAAACTTGAAAAAGTGCCACAAAGATACTCTTACATGGGAGACAATTACTCCACACCGTAACACTTGGAGGAGCACCATACAATAAGGAGTCAATACTTTCGAGTCCGCCCGACAGCATAACGAGGCAGACAAGTGCCAACGCCGGAAAGTCATTGACACCGCCCCTCCTGCAGTAGATATAGCCCCCACCTGTGCAACTTCTGTGATCGACCCTGTGGGTCCCGTATCGGCCTCTTTAGTCACCTCAAAACTCACCAATGAAGGTGACATTTTTAATAACTCATATCATTGTATTATAGCTGGATGAACATCATACTTGATTCCGAGTGACAGCAAAGTACAGTAGTAGTACAGTAGTAGTCTCCGACGTTGCCACGTAACTAGGTTAGGGAAAACTGCCTGGTACAGGACTTTTGTCCAGAACTGTACCCAAAAATATATACCGTATATACTCGTCTATAACCCCCCCTCGTTTATAGGTCGACCCTGGTTTTTTGACCAAGAAATCGTTAATTTACGATATTCCTGGTTTATAGTTCGACCCACGTTTTTGAGGGTAATGGAACAACAAAACCTTCACTAAAAACGCTCTACGTCCTATAAACTGAGGCTCGCCGTGCATGAAACACGAGTGCTGAAGGCAAATTGTTTACCATTTATTATTACGACACTTTACACTGAAACGCGGGTAGTTTCAACAAAAATATTGTATATTCCATTCAAGTATTTATTCAAGTCAATTAGGAGGGAATATTATTGTAATACAACAGTTTTTTAACTAAACCATTCGAAAAGCGATTACGGTAACATCTTTTGAACGAAAGAAAGCGAGTCATTGTTTTCGTCACGATTTTATCTCACTTTCCACTGTAACACGTACGTCATTTCAGCAAAAGTATTACATTTCCGTGAATGCATTATATCAAGCACAGTATGAATAGAATACCATTGTAATATAACAGTGTTTTAACCAAAAACTATTAAAAAAATGAGTAACTTCTCTTGAACATCGGAAGGTTAGGTAAAGTCTCTTGTTTTCGTCATGTATTTTATCCTATTATACATTAAAATACATCACGTTTCAGCAAAACTACTATTTATTTCCGAGAATATATTCATTCAGGCACAGTTAAGGTAAAATATACGTGTGATGTAATAGTTTTTTAACTGAAAACGATTCGAAAAACACGTGTACCGTCTAGCTGATACAGCTGGTGGTGCGTGATGCGTCGTTGTAAACAATAGGAGGTTGAAGTAGATTACCGGGTATTATATTAAGTGTGAAATATCAAAAAGGTTTTTATTACCGGTATTTTTTGTAGATCAATGAGAACTGTGATACCGTGTATGATATGATAAGTTAGCCTGTGCTAAGAACTTCAACATAGACTACTGAAAACACATTGTAAGGTAATTTAGCCTATTGTAAGTTGGTGAGCTTCATTTGCTGAAGGAACTGCACAACTTTTCATTACTAATTGGTACATATTTTACGTTTCCATTGTTTACTGGCAGTAAATGGTAAATATTTTTCATGTCTGAAGCTAAAAGTTGCTCCTCACCCTTCCCATCATGCACGGGTTCAACCTAACAAAACTATTACGCATGTATAGGACGACCCCCAATTTTTTGCCTAAAAATTTGGTCTTAAAACCTCGAACTATACACGAGTATTTACGGTAAATAAAGAAATAAATAAACTTTCTGTGTATGTTAAGAGGAGGGAGGAGTGAGGATCTCGGCTGTTCTGAGCTGCCTCCCGTGTGTAGTGAAACTATTGAAAAAAAAAATTTCCATCAGTCAAACGGGCACAGTATTTTTTGTTTTAACTTATTTATTGGTATTATTTTTTTAAAGAACTATGGTTACAGGAGGAAAATGCACACAAGTTTTTTCCCAAATATGCCCTGCTGAAATACGAGATACATCTTATGCCCATGTGTCTTATATGCTGTAAAATACAGTATTTGATGTGGAGATACATTCCTAACAACATTATTTGATATGGCTATTTGTTACACATAGACAACATATTCATTAGTGTTGAAGACAGTTGTTGTGGTAAGCACCAACTATCTTGAGCAGTGATAACAGAGGTGCGTGAGAGAAGTAAAGCATTGGCAACACTGCTACGAGAAAGGGCGATGATGGTCAGCTTTGTAAACAATTACAAGTACCAGAAATTTAATACAATGCAACAACTCACCTGGGGTTGATGGTGGAACTTTTTTCCCAGGAAAACTGATTATTCTACAATAATATTTTGTTGCCCTGGTAACAAATGAAGTAAATTAAATGAGAATTAAGGTGAAATTGCATACTGTTCTATTAACAAGAGTGAGGGTGGAGTTGTCCTGTATCCAACCCACCCTACCCCCTCACAATTAACTTCCCATTCTTAATTTTTAATTTTTTATAGTTTATTTTCTATATTTCTAAGTCACATAAGAGCATTGAAATATTTCTACAACTTTCATGGTTTCTTATGTAACAATGGCACATGCACAGCTTTCTCATAGCTAACAAGCACATGTATGTTATCTTATTATTACTATACAGTACAGTAAAATCCTCTTAAACCAAACTTTTTCCGGATTTCTGCTTTATCCAGACTGGCAAACCACTCTGGATTAATTTCTGTTAATTTGGATTGAGTCCAGATTAACATGAAATAATCCACTTCTACCCACTTGGTGGCAAAAATAAATAAACACCTTTAAATAACTAACTTCATCTTTGTTCTTAATCAGATCATAGATGGCTGTTTTTTTCAGGACGTATTTCTCCATCAAAACTCTTGCAGACCTTTCTCATGATCTTCCAGAACTGCTAGCTTGTCTATCAAGTTAAACTCCTTTCTGGCCCTCTTCTGACTTCCTTTTGAAGTAGTCTTACCTTTATAAGCCATAATAATTAATCCATAAAGTCACAAATAGTCTGCAGGAGTTAAAGAGATGCACACAAGAGGGCTGTAGCAGCGTGATTGATCGATTGATTGTGGAAATTAAATCCCTGGCAAAGCAACAGCTTAAGTCATATGTCACCAAACAAAAATAAAAGCTTTGAAGACTAAAATCAAATAATGCAAGGTAAAAAACATATGTTATAAATAACATAAAACTTTCATAAAAAACATTTAAACATCTATAGATAAAACTTAAAGCTTGTGTAAAGGGCCAGCTTCCTCCACAAAGGAGAGGATGCCCTCTCAAAGCACCAGAGAGAGACGGTACGTACCATCTCTCCCCCGGCACCAGGAGAGTTGCTTACGACAAAGATCTCTGAGTCTGGGGCACTCCACCAGAAGGTGTCAAAGAGTCAATGGGACGGATTGTAAACAAAGCGACTGGAGCTGGCGTTCATGTGCACCAGATGGCAATCTGGCCTTTTCTCGGTTAATCCAGACTTTTTCCGGATTAAATAAACGACCTCTGGAAATTCATTTAACTGGAAATTTGCTTAATATTGACTGGATCCCCCCCCCCCCCCCCATTAGTCCGAATTGAGAGGGGTTTTCTTCTTTATTCATAAGTCACACTAGCACACTGAAATTACTTTTCCATAAATTCTGTGGTTATTTAACACATAACAATGATAAGCACTCAGTCTTCTGAGAGGTGACTGACATATTTTGGCATAGTAGAAACTTAACACTTATAGGGCACTTTTATGACCGATTATATTGTTTGTTTGTTTTTTTACATTATATTAGATGCATCATATTTGGCTACTCACAGACTTATTATAAAACAGTGGATGATGCAGGCAATGTATATGTGAAATAACTGACAGATAATGAAAATTATCTTCCTATATTTGTTAGCGATATATATATATATATATATATATATATATATATATATATAATATATATATATATATAATATATATATATATATATATGCTGATAACCACCAGGAAAGAAGAAAACACGAAGTTCCCAAGTGCTTTCGTGTAATTCACATCTTCAGGGGTGAAATGATGCATACTAATATAATGCATAGTCAGGACCCCCTGTACCTCAGATATAGTACAGAATAAGGTAATTCACCCCCTGTAAAAAGGCATTTCCAAACTAACCCCAACATATTCAAACTAACTCAAAAACTCCCATGGCCTCAGCAAGTGTCAGTTGGGGATTTAGGCATGATGACAGATGTTGTTGAAATCAAAGATGGCACCCCACAGTAGTGACACAAAGCAATGATCAGGTTACTCAGTTCTAATTTGACCTCCGACCTTCAAATGGGAACTTTTGCTTCCAGTGTGCCTCACCTGAGGGCAATGGGTGTAATGGGAGGGCTATTAAGGGCCAACAGATACACCACTAAGCATTCACCAAAATAAAATAATAATTCAGAACATGTAAGTAAGAGATTGCAGTAAAAGTCTGAATTGTCAATAATTGTTGTTAAGTTCCTCAAATATAGTACAATATTGTAGGTAAGAAGTGCTGGGGGTGTCGAGGTTGTTGTCCAATTCCAAAAGTTATGGCTGGGGGTATTTGAGTTGAGAGATAGTTTGGAGTTGCTCCAGGCAAACAACTAATTATACAACATTATACTGATACGAATGGAATGTGCACCTGCCTCACAATTACTGATAGCACTAAATAAAACAGGCTTTGTCAGGGGGTTCTCTGGTAAGTGGTCTTGCATCACGATGACTTTCATGTCATAAAAAAAAAAGTTATTTACAAATAAGTGCACCATTCCTCATTTGCAACTGTTTTCATGGGATCTGCCTTAAATAATTTATGTTAAAGTTAACAATATTTTTTCTAATATATATATTATCACAACTGTACAAGCATTCTGTATGTCAAAAGTATTTACCATAAATTTTACATTAACTTAGTTACCTTCAAATAATGAAGAGTCCATCAGCTCATCAAGAGTGCCAAGTTGCTCTGGATTGGTGACCATATCAAGAAGAGGCTCTCCTAGTATTTCTCGTGCCTCCTCACTTTCCAAAACGCTCTCAAGCCGCCGAAAAGCATCAGCATCTAAAGGCAGTTCTGCATAGTTTCCTGTATTTCCAATTTGCCCTGATGAAAACAGTGGAATCAGAACTTCTTAAAGTACAATAATAAATATTACACCACTAATTTATGCAAAGTTCAGAAATAATTTTTAAATTTTATTTAATGATACCCTGTACAGTACAAGTATTTATAAATAAAACAACCAAGTCAAAAAGAACTGGATCAAGGAACACAGAAAACCTAATAAGAAGTGCTGCACCATTATGCTGTACATGAAACATCCAGTGACAAATTTGACCTTTTCCCTTCAGCTGTGATAGCAATCTGTGATGTACACACCTCACTTCATCTACACATGTTAAATTACATAAAAATACTTGAATCAATAGATTAGTTATACTCCATCTTCCAGTGATCTTTACCCCTGGCTTACAACTGTATTTGGTATTCCCCAATAATCCTGAATGAGAGATTTATATTACATTGTACTGCAACATGAAATTTTTGGGAAAATAATTATAACGTGATATACAGCAGCAGACATTGGATTTTTTCTTAAATTTAACAAGTGTGGAAGCTTGCCACAATCATGACATGACTGAATAAAAAAAAAAATACCTGGAAAAAAGCAGTTACAACACTGTAAATTTTTAAATGTGCTGCTGTTACAGTTCTTTAGCCGACATCATTATGTCTTCCAGTTCATTTCAGACTGTTATTGTCCAGAGGTCATGAAGATAATTATAGGACAAGGACTCTCCATGGAATGACTCGTCTAAAAGTTCTCTGTTGTTTGTTCAGTGAGGGGATGCAAAGTTGAGTAACACAGAAGTCAAATAGCCTCTTTTGGCAGCGATCAGAAGAAATTGTATGCAGTTATGAAGGGGCTGTTGGGCAATAGGTCTGGAACTACTATGCCTTCTTCCACTTCAGATGCTCAGTTTGCCTCAGATATCACATATAAGAAATGACTTTGATGGTGTTTTGTTGATTGAGGCTTTCTCAGTTGAATTTCAAATTATACCATAGACTTAACTCCTCATTTTTTTGTCCTGTAGGGGTGAACAACATTCTGCATTATGTAGAGGACCCGAAAAAGACTTTTTGTCATCTTGATCCAGTAAATAAATCTAAGATACTACTCTTATGAATATGCTACAGACTTTATTTGTAGAATTATAAATAAATGTTTTGCCCATGGCAATTTTGTGTGACTTGAGAAACAGGGTTTAATGCACCCACTTTTTAAGAAATCTGATCTTGATACTGAAATCACGTTAAATTATCGTCCTGTTTCCAATCTCTCATTCTTATCAAAGATCAGTGTGCTATGCTGTATCAGTTACTTACTCTGTTAGATAGAAATAGTGTGATCCTGCTAGTCCAGTCAACCTATAAGAAGCATCATTCAACTGAAACTGCCCAATGTAAAAATCACTTGCACAAGAAAATCCTCCTTTTGGTCTTGCTGGATTTTTCTGCAGCTTTTAACAAGGTGGACCATCATCTGTTACTTCAAGATCTATGGTCGTTTGGTGTCCGTGAGAATGCAATCTCACTGCTTGAGTCTATTAGTCAGAGCAATCTCAATGTGTGATGGTTGGTGGAACCATTTCCGACCTGGTCCCTTTGCAGTTTGGAGTCGAACAGGTATCAGTTTTGGGACCACTTCTGTTTACAGTTTATACAAATAGTCTTGCATCTCTGCTGGATGCTCATCACGTTGCCTACCACCTCTATGCCGATGATACACAGCTTTGTGTACAAATGTTAATTGTTGGGGATATTGAGGTAATGAAACCCTTGATGTCTGCTATTAAGATTTGGATGGCTAGGAGAAAACTTAGCTGAATGATGGCAAAACTGAGATTAGCGTCATCCAAGGAAACAGGAGGGGAGAAGGCACAGAGGATTTACCTCTTTAAACTTGGAGAAATACAACTTGGTCCTGTCGATTCTGTTTATAATCTTGAAGTGTACAATGGCTCAAAACTGAATTTTAAGGAGCATATAAATTCATTGGTAAAAGTTGCAACTTTCATAGTCAAAATCTGTATGTTTTTGGATAGAGTCTTGTGACACTATTACATTCATTTACGCTGTCTCGGGTTGACTATTGTAACTATGGGACTGTGAAATACAGTCTTGTCTAAGTTTGTGTGTTTCATACTGTGACCTTGTGCTTGGCAGTTTTTTACAAACAATATATATTTTCTTTACCTGCTGTGTTTGAAAACATTCACCTGCTCTTATTTGTTATGATTTTCCTTCAGTTCTCACCCATCAGGATAATTCAAACTTTCATTATGACAGACAAATCATCTAGTGCAGGGATTAGCCTGCAGTCCATGGACCACCAGGGGATCCAAAGGGCTTCAGAGGGTCCATGAACTAGGGGCAAAAAATTTATCTTGTCCCTGAGTTGCTTCCTGTTACTTTGAAAACTGTCTTTGTAAAATTATTCAATTGTCTTCTGCCATAAAACTTGTCAACTTCATCACCACCTTTTCAAGAAATTTGGCCAGGAAATGGGAGCAGAATATGAAGTGCTTCTCTACTACAAAATAGTTCACTGGCTTTCCAGAGAACAAGTCTTCAAGTGCTTCATTGAACTTCAGGCAAAAGCTTTCATTTTATTTTATTTTTAATTTTTTTTGGCAGGGGGTGGGGGGGATGTCCACTCTCAGAACAATTTGACAGTTCATTCATGGGTTGGCTTACTTGGCTGATATTTTTAGCCATATGAATGAAGTAATTCTTTTGAGTCAAGGTCCTGCAGTCAGCATCATGGATGATGCTGGAAACTACAAGCTTTTTTGACCAAGAGGATATTGGAGGCAGACAATGATGTGAACTTTCCAGTGGTGGAGGAAGTGCTTCTGCAGGCTGGAGTTGAAAGTAATAAAGCCTTGTCAGTTTATCTGCAGGTAGAAAGAAATCTGAAGACACCTGGAAACACTGCAGAACTCTTTTGACAGTTACTTCAGCTCAGTCCACCTTAAAATCAAAATGTGGATTTGTAATCCTTTCCTTGCTGACCTGGACAGCATCAATGATATAGAACTTGCCAATGATGACCTCAATGACCTGAGGACAAAGGAAATGATGCAACATGAATTTAAATCGTGTCCTGGAGAATTCTGGGGTTCTTGACACAAGCCTACCTTCATCTAGCAAAGCAAGCTATAGGAACCCTGATTACGTTCAGTACTTCTTACCTTTGTGAGTCAGGATTTACAGCACTTGTTGCCATCAAATGAAAAATTGAAATTGATTAGAGTGTCAAAGATGATATGAGTGTTGCCTTGTCCAAGACCACTCCACAATTCCAACTTTTTATTCAAGCCAAACAAAAGCAGAATTCTCACTGAAATTCACTTTTGAGCAGAATTAGTTTATTTTTCTTTTATTTGCACAATTTCGATTTTCATTTTTTCAGGAAGTGGTCATCAATTTTTGCATGAAAAAACATAGGCAAGAGAGAAGTTTATGGTTTAGTAAATCTTTTAAATATTGTTAAGACATAACTCTTTTTTTAGTTTTTTTTATATATTATGTCTGTGCAAAGGAAAGCAATTTCCAATGGAATAAAACCTCATAATAATTTCTTAATATTCCCCCAATTGCCAATGCCATTTTGGTAAGGCAGCATATGCCAAGGACTACTTTCAATGATCGTGAAGGTTATTTTTCTGCTATCATTAACCCTCTCATGCACGAGATAAGTTTTAAGTTTTCCAGTTCCAAGATCACATCCCTGAGGCTTCCAGGGCAGGCGAGACAGCGCACAGTGAATATTTTTTTTTGCTTTATCAATTTCCCCCCAAAAAAATTATTTTTAATGGAATAAACCTTATGTCTTTGGCTCCATAACTGATTGCTTTGCACACACAAAAAAAATTGTACACGTACATAGCTATTTTTCGTCACTTCTAATAAACATAGGAGAAAAATACACACCAACACATTCATAACCTCCACGCTCAAAATTGTCTTGGCAAACTTTTTAAGTAATATACACTGCCAGAAGCAGAATTTTATGAGCTTTCCAGCACAATAATCAAATTTCTGATACGACTAACAGTTTTTTAGAAAAAAAAATTCTCAAATGGCAAATTTTTTTTTCTTTTTCGATTATTTTTGTGCCAATGTTTCATATAGATATAAATTATATTGCATCTTGAAGCCAACACTATAATGAAGATAATGGTGCTGATAAAATTCATGCAAGTCTTGAAAGTCATCTTCTTTAAGACTTTTTTGAGACATTGTCACTATAAACAGGTTGTATAGCCTGATACAGTAAGCTTTTGAAAACTAAACACTTTCTCTGTAAATAAGAAAAAAAATATTACATTACACAACCATTACTTCACCTGGTAGTAGACAGCTACCAAACAGGGAGGTACTACCGCCTGGGAAGATATTGGAAGCATAATGTATTGTCTAATGGTAGACCCTGCTGCCATATGGCATCACGAAAATTGTGACCAAGTCCCAGGTTGCTTCTCTTACTATTGACAACACAACATACATATAATGTTTCTCACTTTTTATTTTTTTTTTTTATTTTTGTATTTCTTTATTATTATTATTATTATTATTATTATTATTATTATTATTATTCTATTACAGAGATATTATTATTATCATTAATATTTTATTTTAAATTTTTTATTTTTTATTTTAAATTTTATTTACTGTGAATTATTATACTGTGCATTACATTTTTGCCCCCTAGGCCCCGATGTTGGTCAGTAGCCTATGCCCGGGTGGGCTAAACTCTGTAAAAAAAATAAATAAATAAATAAAAATAAAAAAAAAAAATAAAAAAAAACTTCTGGATTACATTGCTTACCCTACTTCCTGGAGTTGAGGCAGCCCACAGGGAGTTATGGAAATTTAAATGGACATGGCTCACACTCACGGTCTGACTGCCGAGATAATACTGCGCATTTATCGTTCTGGTCTTCCCTTCCTATGGGGCTTGAGAGTTGCCAAACAGTTTATTTTATAGAAATTACTTGCAACTATGATGCATCAAAGTTTTATGCAATTCTGTTGAAAACTTAATTTTGGCAAATTTTTAAAAGTTTGGGGGACTTGATTTGCATCCCCGTGAAGTTGGTCTTATCATGAATGCTGTATAACGAGAATCACGTCATCATGCGCGAGTGGGTTAAGAAATTAAATCCATTTTTTTGTTTGCAATTTTTTTGTGAAAGCATATTGAAGATCTGGGTACAGTGGTCCCTCGGTTAACTAGCACAATCCGGTCCAGCAGGTTGCTAGTGAACCGAAACCATTGTTTCAATGGGTTTTTGGGTAATTGGTTCCAGCTCACCAAAAATTGCTTAAATTCAACAAAAAAAAGTAGAAAAGTACACTTACTTTGAGGTGTGTATGTTGAAGGCTCCTGGATGATGATGATGATGGGAATTAGAATGGGGGTGGAGGAGAAGGGAGAAGAGAAGTCATTGGGGTGGAAGAGAAGTCACCCCATGGTGCCATTTCACCCATAAAATTTTAGTTCTCTTGGTGTAGTTCAAGATTATTTTCTTTAAATCAACACCGCACTGCACTATATATTGTCAATATGTAAAATAAATTTCAAAATGATCAATAATTTGCTTGGAAACACAGAAAAAAAGCATTTAGTTGAAGAGAGTCTCAAGCAATATGTTACCTCCACTGAAAATAGAGAGAGACTAACGCCTGTTTGTGTGTTAACAGGCTGGTTGGCGCGCCAGAAACTAGTTTCTTTACCTTCAATTATGTTCAATAATTGTTAAAATGACTAAAAAAATTTAATATTAAACTTTTAAAATTATTGAATAGAATAAACTTCTTGATATTTACTAAAATAGTAAGGAACTTAAGCCCTAAATCCGATTACTCTAATGGCGGACTAATACTACAGCTGGTGGACCGCCAAATGCAAGCAAAAACATGTTGAGGTCGGCTTGTAAGAAACTCGTTAATCGAGGGATTGCTCGTTAACCGAAGTTAAGAATCTTATGGAAGGTAAATCGTTAACCGAAATCTCGTTAACCGAGGCGCTCGTTAACCAAGGGATCACTGTATATGCTTTGATACTGCCAATGTCAAAAGAATAAGGCTGCTGAAAGAAAACTGTTCAATGACAATGTAGTTGTTTTCGAAATGATTCATATCATCATCTGTTTTTACACTCAATATACATTAAATAACAATTAAAATGCTGATGGTAATTATGAATACAAGTATCCCCCTATTTAGAATGGAGTTAGGTTCCTGAAAACCCCATTGCAGGTAAAAATATCATAAATCAGGATCATTATAACATAGGGTTCAATGGGATAGATTCCTGGCTAGTCGGACACCCATATGCGTCACTGAAAAAAATTCCTACAATATTACTATCAGTACAAAACAATTAAACAACACTAACCACATAATTAAGAACGTAACTAGCTTTCATCACATCCCTTTCGAGGCTAAGGGGACTCTTAACCCCTAGGCTTTGGATCACTTCGTATGACATACATCCGTACGACTTTAGGTCACTTCATATGAAGTTTTGATCTTTCACGAGCCTATTTGAATAAAAAAGGCAGGCCTAGTTAGATTATGTTGCCAAGTAGGTAATTATCTTTCACTCACTCACACATGAGAGCCTCCCATTCTCTTCTCAGAAGCTTCTCATCTTTTGTGATGTAGGAATCTCATCCTTGCATTTAAATCTTAAGAACATAAGAATGGAGGAAACTGCCCATACTGGGCAGCCCCCATTTACACCCAACCCCTATCGCTTATACAGGTGCTCCCCGACTTACGACCACATGGACTTACGTCCATTGGTACTTACGACCTGCTCTGACCGTATGTCCGTCGGGACATACGACTGCGACCGTCGTGACCAAAAATATTTTCAAATGACGCGCGCATTTTCTATACCGAAACGTTTCCGTCCCGGGCGAGAGGGAGGCGCGTCTCGGGTCGCCTCGTGAGTACACTCACTCAGTGGAGCGCTTAGTTGGTGTTTGGCTATCGTATTTTATACTGATCGCACTGTGAACTTTCGTTATTATCGTATTTAATTGACTTTATAATGACTGGAAAGCGTAAAAGTGAGAGTGCTGGTGGTGTTCCAAGGAAAAGTAGACAGGCAATTACTTTTGAGATGAAAATGAAAATAATAACAGCATGAGAATGGAAAAACAGTAGCAACAATCTCACGCGACCTAGGTTTCTCACACTCGACTATATCCACTATTCTGAAGGACAAGGAGCGCATTCGTGAAGTAGTGAAAGGAAAACACCAATAAAGGGGACTATAATATCAAAGAGAAGACAAGGTCCTATTCACGATAAGGAAAAATTATTGGTGATATGGATAGAAGACCAGATACAGAAGCGTGTACCCTTAAGCCTTCTAACCATACAGGCTAAAGCAAGAAGCCTGTTCCAAAGCCTGAAGGAGCAGGCAGGAGATGAATGTGATCAAACCTTTACAGGAAGTCATGGGTGGTTTGATAGATTTAAAAAACGATACAGTCTACACAATGTTAAGGTGAGTGGAGAGGCAGCTAGTGCCGATGTTGGTGCTGCCGAAGCTTTTAAGGAGGAGTTAGATGATGTGATTGTGGAAGGGAATTATTTGCCTGAGCAAATATTCAATGTGGATGAGACTGGATTATTGTGGAACGGCATGCCTGAGCGGACATACACCCACAAAGATGCAAAAACAATGCCCGGATTCAAGGCATTCAAGGATAGAATTACATTTCTGTTGGGGGGGAAATGTTGCTGGTTTCAAGCTAAAGCCCTTCATGATCTATCATTCAGAGAACCCCAGGGCTTTTAAACAAGTCAGCAAGCACACACTGCCAGTGTTTTATAGCAGTAATAAGAGAGCCTGGATGACCCTAGTACTGTTTGAGGATTGGTTCATGACTTGTTTCATTCCACGAGCCAAGGAGTATTGTCTGCAACAACAGATTCCATTCAAGATTTTACTGATTTTGGATAATGCTCCGGGACACCCACCACACCTGGACGACATGCACCCTGATGTTAAGGTAGTGTACACTCCACCTAACACTACCTCTATCATCCAACCCATGGATCAAGGTGCTATTGCTGCCTTTAAAGCGTATTATTTACGCACGACCTTCGCTCAGGCTGTTGCTGCTACTGAAGGTGAGAAAACTCTCAGGGAGTTTTGGATGGAGTACAACATTTTGTCATGTATAAAGAACATTAGTGCAGCATGGGATCAGGTTACAAAACATTGCATGAATGGAATATGGAAGAAAATCCTGAAAAGATATGTGAACAGTTTCAAAGGATTTAATGAAAATGAAGTTATTTTGGATATTAGTAACAAGATAGTGGAGTTAGGTAAACAGCTGGAGTTAGAAATTGATAATGAAGATGTCGGACAGTTGGTTGAAAGTGTAGCAGAAGAGCTCAGTAACGAGGATCTTATTGAACTAGATGCACAGAAAATTGCAGAGGAAGAAGAGAGACAAAAGGTAGAGGAAGAATCTGCACCCCCCAAAAAGTTTTCAGTGAAACATATGGCAGAGGCATTTGCTACAATTAATAAAGCAATGCAAATGTTTGATGCCATGGATCAAAATTATGAGCGTTATGCCAAAGTTGACAGAATGATCCAAGATTCACTTTCTTGCTAGAGAAATTTATAATGAAAAGAAAAAAAAGTGTGCAGTCTAAATTGGACATTTATTTTAAGAAGTCCCCCAGTGCTGTCTCCTCACGCCCCACCAGTGCTGCCTCTTCACTCCCTCAAGATGATCCAATACCTTCAACCAGCAAGTTTCCATAGCACATAAACCTGTCTGAAGAAAGCGACACTGATGACCCACCCAGCCCTGTCTCCTCTTCTGCTTCTTCCAAATAATATAGTCTCCAAGTATCCTGTAAATAGAAAATTATGGGGGCCCTGTGTGCATTCAGCTGACTATATTTAAGGTAAGTGCTCAGTCACTTTATCCATTCCTCATTATTTATTACTTTTACTGTACTGTATCTATTCCTCATTATTTATTACGTTTAGTGTACTGTACTTCATTGTAGACTTTTTTTTATTTATTTTTTTAAAATTTGAATTTTTTTATTTTTATTTTATTATTTTTTTATCTATGTCGGACTTACGACCTGGATTTGGGTCCCTAACCCCGTCGTAAGTCGGGGAGCACCTGTATATCCATCCAACCTATATTTGAAGCTACCCAGCATGCTCGAGTTAATGATGATGTTAGGTAACTTGATCCACTCATCTACTACTCTACTCTATTTCCAAACCAGTGTTTACCTGGCACCTAAATTTAAATTTGTCGAATTTAAAACCTTTGCTACAAGTTCACTCCTGGTTGGATAGTTTAAGTACCTTTGTTATATCACTTTTGCTTCACCCTTACTTTAATATACACACCTCGATCATATCGCCTCTCATTCTACATTTCTCAAGGAAGGGTAAATTCGGATGCTTTAATCTGTCTCTATACTCAAGATTCCTAATGCCTGGGATTAGTCTTGTCATCCTCTTCTGTATGGTTTCTAGGGATTCGATATCCATTCTGAAGTACGGTGACCAAAAGTGACCCGCATAATCCATGTCAAGTCTCACAAGCGCAAGATAGTGTTTTAGAATAAACTACCTCG
This sequence comes from Homarus gammarus, assembly GCA_958450375.1. Classification (NCBI taxonomy): domain Eukaryota; kingdom Metazoa; phylum Arthropoda; class Malacostraca; order Decapoda; family Nephropidae; genus Homarus; species Homarus gammarus. Next base: position 75,320 of record CAUDMG010000652.1, on the reverse strand, counting down.
CTAGTCTTGTACAGTAACTAAGACTCCTTTGCATGAACCCAAGTTTTGAAGAGTACTTTGCTAACCTTATTTCGAGCAAATTCACATTGCTGTCCTGGTTTAAGATTCTTACTTATAATTACTCCTAAATCTTTCTCAGTCAGATTTCTCTGTATCAATGTTGTTCATCTGATACAGTACAGTACAACCTCGATAAATCGTACTAATTGTGGCAGGCGCCAGTCTGAAAAGCATAAAACTCTAAACAAGGAAGGGGGGGGGGGGTGGAGGAGATAACAGCTTATTTGAACAGTTTAAAGAAAATCAATTGTTGCTATATTATTACTGCACTTCAACAACTAGGGTCTTTGTAGAACTAGGTTATTAAAAGACTTTTACATCAACAATAAGAAAAAAATTAGAAAACATAACACCCTGGGTTGAAAATCAGGAATAAGTCTGACTGTCTACAACTGTTTTCACCAACAAGATTGTTATTTACTGTAAAGTGTTATATATAAATAACCACAGAATCTGTCTTATGAATAAAGAGAAAACTGTATACTGTACAGTACTATAAAGCCAAAAATAAGAACAAATAAGCGTAGGGGTATATTATATGTGGAAGACGAGTGTACATCTGGGTGCAACAGGTCGAGGGGAGGGGGGGGTAACGTGAGAGGCCCACTCCCCCTCTCTCCCCTAAAATCATTTTAATACGACTTGATGCAATTTCACCCTAATTCTCATATCTTTTAGGTTCATTTGGTGCCAGGTTGATAAAACTTTACCCCATAAGAATCAACTTTCCTGAAAAAAAAGAAACCCACACTCAACACTGAGTTGTTTGCTTACAAAGACCAAACAGCTGTTAGATCCTTCACCACTCATGCATGTCCCAACGTCTGTCTTCAACACTTAGGAAATCAGTACAGTCGGGTATTTATCTGCCTAACTTAGCTTTATCACCATCCCTAGCAAAATTTCTCTGTAACCTTTCATTTAGTTTACCCATGCCCACTGCAGTCTCCTTGACCCCCTGCTGACATGTTCCTCTCGAAAGCCAGCCAGGGTTGCCACCGCAACCCTAGATAAATACACCCCATCCCAAGCATAAGGTTCCTTTTGCCATAGAAGTTGTCCCAGATGTCTTGCAATATTTGTCTAGACAGCTGTTGACACCAACTGTCCTTAACAACCATTCATTTCTAACTCCTTCTAGGCAGGAAACCCCATATAATAGGAATCCCTCTCTTCATCCTGATCTGGCCAACAGCTGCCTTGAACTTATCAAGGAGCTCCTCACTCCTGCATCGGCCAATATCATTGCCTCTTGCACTAAGGCAGATAATGGGTTTGTTCCCATTACCCGACATGATACTTTCCATCCTGTCCTCTATATCACCCACCCCAGCTCCTGCCAAACACACTCTCATCCTCCTCTGTCTTTATTACAGAATGTTTGATCTAGGTACAGTAGAAAGTCGATACTGTATAACGCGCGATACATTCCAGAGAGGCCGTTGCTTTAAACCGAATTCGCACTAAATCGAAGTGTTGTTTCAATGAAATAATTTAGTTTGGTATTTGAGAGAAACACAAAATACTAAAAAGACTGAGTCTACCCAGATGCACCTCAGCCCATCTCCTAGAATAAACAAAACATTGTTTTTTGTAGTATTACGTTAAAAGAAACACTCATCAATCAACACAGCTAAAATTAAAGGATGCGAAATGGCCTGTTTACTGGCTGGGAAGATAGGGGGGGGGGGGGGGGGAGGGAGGGAGGTGAGGTGATGTGATATGTTTGACAGTTGATGCCAAGGTCTAGTGCTTATTTATTCATCTGTCCTTAAGAGTGACCAAGTTTTTCTCTTATAAAATGTCACTTAACTAACCTGGGAGATTATAATTAACATTGCTGGAATTCTTATAAGATAGTGATTAGTTTGAATATAAACATGTTATAGTTTGCATTAGACATACTAATTTTAGTTTAATAACAAATTAATAAATTTTTTTTTGCAAAATATATGCCATTTATATTCAAATTATTCACTGTCTTGCAAGGATTCTAGCAATGCAAATTATATTCTCCTAACTTTAGTCTGTGATATTATATAAGATAAAAACTTAAGCCTACTGTATAACCACCAAACCCTGGCTGGGAGGGAGGGGACAGTGACACGTTTGACCAGTTGGTGCCGAAGGTCTAGTGAAGTATATTTTTGTTTGTTTATGTCCTTTAGATTGAGTTTTTGTTTTTTGTTTATGAAATGTCACAGAAGTGACCGACAAGAACATAATTTTCATTGCTAGAATTCTTATAAGGGTGATTAATTTGAATATAATCATGTTAAAGTTTGCACAAGACAAAAATTTTAGTACAGTAATCATTTAGTACATTATTTTGAGTACATGTACAGTACAGCTTTGCCCTTAGGACAGTGTAGCGTGCCTTGAGGAACATTAGGCGCAAATTTTAAAATATGATGCACAAAATTGCGCAAAATTGGAAAGATTCGCTTTAAATTATAACATTGTCCTTAATTATGGGTGTTGCTTTAAATCAATAATCTTAATCGCTTTAAATCGATGTTCTACTGTACCTTACCTGAGAATCACCAACAATTAAGGTTTTCTTATCTTCCTTGTCAGCCTTGTCTTTAATTGTCTTACTGTCCATTTCATCCACCAAAGGACTAAGAGAGTTAGTACACATAGCTTTTTCTGTAGCTTTATTGACCTTCTCCACCACCAACCTTGTCACTCCTCTCTTCACTACCTTCCACTGGTATGTGTTGTCCTCATCCACACTCCCCCCCGTCTCACATCTTCCTCCATCCTCACAATCACTTCCTTCAACCACAAAATTTGCCTTTGACCTTCTAATGCTCAGCCTTTAGAGAGGCACAGAGCTGTTCACAGCTAGCACTAAGCATGGTTACAATGTCCCTGAGGTCAGCACAGCACACCTGACTCACTTCACCATGTGTGTCTTCCCCCAAACCCCAAACAACTTCTGCTCTATTTGTGATAGAAAGATACTTAAACAAAATATTTTGACACTATGTAATGTGACATGGAAAGATAGGAAACCTTTTCACACCTAAGAGGGCAGTTGGGTATTGAAATTATTGGTTAGGTTTTGCACAGGGGTTGGTTGAGGTCGAATCATACTGAGGGAATGAAGGAGACAAATTAGACCAAGAGATGCATGACTTTGAATGAGGAGTGGAATGACGTTGAGAGGTTGTAAGAAATGACCTCTAAGATAAGAACCTAATGAGCTGCCATCAGATAACAACAGACAGCACATGCAAACATGGAAAATGACACTAAAATGGTGATGATTTTTAGTTCTATACGAACAAATGTTTCATCTTAATAAACATTTTCTAACCTTGAACCGGGATAGCTGGGTACCCCTCCACAGTCAAATTAACATGTTGAGTACCATCAGTCGTTGTAACTGAAGAAGTAATATTTGCTTCGCTGAGATTCTCTACTCCACCACTTCCCATTCGCACTACACTGACCTGAGAACCATCTGCTCCATGACTTGCTGCAAAGTATGGGAGTCAATGAATAATGAGAAATTAGGTTATATAGAAAATCAAGTATAAATCTTTCTCGTGTGGTTCATTATTATTGCTAGCAAAATAAAAAGTTTTGAATGAAAGCATTCTCAATCTCATCATATTTTACATAAAAAATTTCAAAAGAAAAATATTTCTAGTCTAGAACATTTTTTATTACACTATATAATACAGGGGGGCCCCCCCAAATTTGCGGGGGTTAGGTTCTCAAAATGGTGGCGAATTGTCAAATCCACGAACAACCTTTGCTGACCAGTTGGAGGGGTGGGGGGTATATTTTTGCACTTGTGTACAAAGCAATGTATATTCCTTTTGTGTGTTTGCCCTTATGACAAATTTCTTTTACCTGTATTGTATATATGTGTGTGTGTAGACACACACATACAATACATACAAATAAATAAAAATGGGAAAATACTCAAATAATCAATTTCTTTTATTAAAAATGTCAGTAACCTTAAGTCCGTGCTTTATTAATAAAGTAATAAAGCATGGACTTGAGGGTAGACTGTCACATTTTCAATAAATTTGTTTCTGATTATTTGTGAGAGGATTTTCCCATTATTATTTATTTGTGTCTCTACACACACATATTTACATTACAGGCAAAGATAATTACTGTCTCTAGAATGAACGGCTCCCTGTCCAGGCCATGAAAATACCAGAAAATTTAAAACTACCCTTAGACATTCTTGGGCACATCTAGGGTGTCATCCGCAAAAAATCGAGGTCTGTGAATTTTCAGGGAATGCTGTACTATACTGTGGCTTAGAAATAAATAAAATATAATGTAAAACTATCAAATAGACATTGAAAAGCATGGGTATGTACAGTATACAGTATGTAGGAAGTGAATGTGTGTGGAGGCAGTTATAGCCAAGGACTTGGCAATAACTGCCTCCACACATGTTTACAGTACAGGTTGACAATCCCTTATCCGAAATTCTTGGGGTCAGAGGCATTTCGGAATTTTTCGGTTTTCAGAATGGGGTTATTTTTTTTTTTTTGCCCACCCAGTCACAAGTCACTGACCCACATTGGGGCCAGGGGGGCGAAAATATAAAAAAAAATTATAATTATAACAATACAATAATAATAATTCATAGGTCCAGGTCATGTTTCTCACTTTTGATCTTTTTTTCAATCTTGTATTTCTTTATTATTATATTATTACAGTATTATTATTAATTTTTTTATTATATATTATTATTATTATTATCATTATTATTTTATTTTGGTGTATTTTTTATTAAAATTTTTATTTACTATGAATAATTATTATTATAATTATTATCATTATAATTATTATTACTACAGTGGTCCCCCAGTTAACGAGCGCCTCGGTTAACGAGATTTCAGTTAACGATTTACCTTCCATAAGATTCTTAACTTCGGCTAAGGAGCAATCCCTCGATTAACGAGTTTTTTACGAACCAACTTCAGTATGTTTTCGCTTGCATTTGGCGGTCTACCAGCTGTAGTATTAGTCCGTTAATACAGTAATCGGTTTTAGGGCTTAAATTCCTTACTATTTTAGTAAATATCAAGAAGTTTATACTATTCAATAATTTTAAAAGTTTAATATTAACTTTCTTAGTCATTTTAACAATTATTGAACATAATTGAAGGTAAAGAAACTAGTTTCTGGCGTGCCATCCAGCCTGTTAACACACCAGACAGGCGTTAGTCTCTCTCTGTTTTCACTGGAGGTAACATCATGCTTGAGACTCTCTTCAACTAAACGCTTTTTTTCTGTGTTTCCAAGCAAATTATTGGTCATTTTGAAATATATTTTACATATTGACAATATATAATGCGGTGTTGATTTAAAGAAAATAATCTTGAAATACACCAAGAGAACTAAAATTTTATGGGTGAAATGGTGCCAAGGGGTGACTTCTCTTCCACCCCAATGCCTTCTCTTCTTCCTTCTCCTCCACCCCAATTCTAATTCCCATCATCATCATCAAGGAGCCTTCTACATACACACCTCAAAGTAAGTGTACTTTTCTACCTTTTTTGTTGAATTTAGGCAATTTTCAGTGAGCTGGAACCAATTACCCAAAAACCCATTGAAACAATGGTTTCGGTTAACGAGTTTTTCGGTTAACGAGCAACCTGCTGGAACGGATTGTGCTCGTTAACCAAGGGACCACTGTATTACATTTTTGCCCCCCCAGGCCCCGATGTGGGTCAGTGATCTATGCCTCAATATTTTTTCGGTTTTCAGAGCTTTTCGGTTTTCTGAATTTCGGATAAAGGGTTGTCAACCTGTACTTCTCTCACATACACACCCATGCTCTTTAAATTTTCTTTTTTTTATAATTTCATATTTTCTTTTCTTTATTTCTAAACCACATCGTTTATATAGTGGGATAATTGTTAAAGTCCACTTTTTTTCTCAGATGCGAGCCGGAAGTCAGCTGGCGTGGCCATTTTAGGGAGAGAGCACAGACTGCCCTCCCATAAGGTAATGCACCAAAGTTAAACAGTATTTTATCGGTCAGATAGTAAATTAAAGTAATTGTGTACTACCCCTTTTTGCACCTTACTTCCACGGAAATTCATAATACTGTACACAGTACGTATAGACAATATTTTCCATTACAGTATATCACTGTCATAACCTTTAACACCATCTCATTATAAATCGACAATCCATCAGATTACTTCCATAGATTTGTAAATATTACACGGACAGAAAACCAAAATATGTATGTAGTCACAGAACTATGAATATGGGTGTCTTACGGTAATCTAACCCATAAAGCCCTCTAACAGTCTTCTAGCAGTACGGCATTCTGTTTTCGATAATGCTACCGTGTACAGATATTCCTCGAGATATGAATGGGTTAGGTTCCCCAAAACTTATGGGAAAAATAAGGTTACGTTCCCCAATGACAAAAATACTGTACTTCAATAGCATACCCCAAAACATGAAATCGGTTCACAAACAAGAACAAAACCTACCTACCTGATAATACATACCCCTTTTTGCACTTTAGTCCCACTATTTTTCATTTCATTAAGAACAGTTCAAATTTCGAAACAATTAAGTATCATTTGAATCAGTTTCTGTACAGACATTTTATAAAAATATGCGAGTCAATAGGGGAAATATTGATAACACATAATATTACAATATATACTGTAGATACATACAGGTAGTACCCACTTAACAAGAGCTCACGCAACACGTGCGTTACATAATGTATCCTCGATAATCGCTGATCTGGCTTTTCACAGTATCATCAATTGCAACCAAGTGTACGCTTATCACCGATTGATCTGGGTTATCGCGGAATTATTATGGGACAGCGGTGGGTCTGCGAGAGTAACAGTGGTACAGTAGCAGCGACTGCCAATAGATGGCAGCACGGCTCGTGGCGCCAGCTTCCAGCGACAGCATTTGTTTCCCCGCTCTGTTTTGGTTTGTGTTTGAAGAAAGTTTCCTGCTCTGTGCTTGTTTTTAGGGCAATTTCTGTAACTTTTACCTACCCTCCACCAAGGCACCTGTGAACAAGAAAAGTGCTAAGGTTCCTGATCCAGCCAAGCGATGAAGACGTTTGTATTCTCTGGTTGAATGTTCCGATGTTCCCAACAATGATATGCATGCACCTGGCAGCACACCTATTGTGTTACCACCTCCTTCCACTCCATCTCTCTAATCACCCCCATCTTTCTACTTTTTCACTCCATAATTTAAAATTTATGTAACGTAATGCAGAAAGAATATGATGATGTTCATTTATACTTACACTCAATTTTGTGGGTAGACATCAGCTGTTCAACTGTGTCTGGCAGTGTTACCAAACAAACCAATAGATGCAGCATCTCAACACTTGCCACAATCTCCCCCTCAACCACCAGCTCCATGATCGCCACAACTACCTCTTTTATCACCACCTAAACCATAATTTCAGTGGTGCAGATGAATTTGTTTTAGCTTGAGCAGATTAGGACAATATAAACTGCCTCCCACCCACTTCACACCTCCCCCTCTCACAACCACTGCATCTCACCAACACTCTGCCTCTCTCACTCATTCTACTGTGACTCATTCATGATACAATATTGTACAGAACTGTACATTGTTTATTTGTTATTTTTTAATTCGTAAAGATATGTTACTAGTACAGTATTATATCTTTTGGTGTACCTTCACATTTTTCGGGGTATATTTTGGTCAGTTAGTTGATGCATCCTTGGGGTCATAGGACGAAACAAATTTTTCCCATATGTTATGTTTCAATATGTACGTGTTTGATTTATCATGGTAGTTTTCTGGAACCTAACCCTCATGATTATTGAGGATACACGTATTAAGATAGCCTCATTCATATCGTTGGCAAAAATTCTAATAGCAGATGAAACCAGCATGGTACGTCACCACTGGGCTGTCTGCACATCACTTGATCGTCGTGACGGGAAAATACAATCAATCATTTGTGAGGACTGAAGTGATGTCATCCCCAAGCCACACCTATATGAGGTGATAAAAAACCCACAGACCCAGGAGCTGCATTCACCCCCTCACCTCCCTAGCTTACTATGAAAACCCATACAGTATTCGGCTAACTGGACATCTTTTCAGTGCTATTATACCTCTGCTGGGTCTACCTACAGGTCCTCCGTGTGCCCAACCTACATATTGGCTCATCGTACACGCCAAGTCTTCACTTTTTCTTTCGTCTTTGGGATCTTGTACAAGCCTTGGTTATGACATGTGTATTAAGTGATTTCTATGAACTCTCCTACTTTACTGTGAAATGCTGATTAACCAGTGATGAGAAAACATTACCTTATATTCTGTCATTTAATTGTATATTTCTATGTCTGTCACCAAAACAAGTGAATCTTACTATAACTGAAATAAATCAGAGCCCCATACATGCAGAGTTTTCTTAGTGCCAATATGCAGAGAACCACCTTCTATCATTCTTATTAGCGTTGACTTAATATTTAATATTATACTTGTGTGAATCCAGTAAGCAATCTTAAGTTAGGTTCTGACCTGTATTTAGGTCTGTGGGATTATATATATGTAAATAAGTATTTTAAGTATAATTAGAAAACTGTAACTGTTTGTTTTACATACCCTCTACCATACTAAATTGATAAATATTTAATTTAATGCTATTACCTTTATTACAATTTGCTTTGTGATCATTGGAAGTGCAGTAACAAATCACCATAACATATGAATACTAAGAACCAATTAGGGAGACTATTTGTTATGCACAATGTTTTTCTTGGTTTAGCAAGAGCCAAAACATATCTAGCTAGGTACCATCATGCCAGCCTACCTCTGATGGTTTACTGCCTCAGTCTGTCCTCCAGGTCACACATATCAGTGACTGCTCATTCTCTGTTGTTTCTTTGTTTGTCTGTATTAACCTTCATGAACATGAATGATAAAGTTTGTGTTTCCTTTCTTAGAGAAGCATTAAATATTTTTAATATGAATTACTAACCCTCTCGTTCTTTGTGACATGAATTGCGTCAAATCATTCGGTAGCACTATTTGCATCGGTGAAATGAGTTGCATCTTTAAACATTAAAAAATTTCCCAAGAAAGGGGGAAAATTTTAAAGATAATTGTGTCTTAAATGACTGCATGATCTCACAAGGCAAGCTTCCAGAAAGTATTAACGTATGGTTCAAGATAAGCGTGGGTCATCTGTCCGCCTGTCAGCCAAGCTGGTAGGTTCCACCTGTATCTCTGTTTAACTCCTCTCCCCCACCCCCACTACACCTGCTCTCACATGCTTGGAATACTGTACAGTGATATTTTACAATGAAATAGCTTTTAAGTGATTTCAAGTGCCTGTACTGTAATGTGTTTTTGTTGTATTCTCAGAGAAAATATTTTAAATTTTCAAATTCATTCAAGCAATAACAGAACATGCCACACAGGTTTATTATCAAGGGAAATTTCTGGGAGACAAGAAAACTGCACCCTACCTCGGAAGATTATCAAGCAGTAGTTGTGAAAATGATGGTGGTAAGGAAACAAATACAGTTGTACCCCACTTAACGCGGTCAATAGAACCCAGAGGGTCCCGCGTTAAATGAAATCCGCATTAAGTGAACAACAGAACATATGGGATTAATTCCAATAGAAACCGGCCCGACCCCCAAACTCCACTTTTTGACGACACATAACTATGTTGTAGTAAAAATAACATCTTAACTTTATGATGGTACATGCACACAATTAATACTTAAGAGAAATAGAGAAATACAGTCGCCAAGTTAATGTCCATTCAAATAATGGACTCAACTCCCTCCCCCTCTTCTCACACTACACTGCTGGCTCTTCCCTCTCTGAGAAATTTTTGGGGGAAACCACTAAATTTTAATACAGTAAGTCCCCAAGTTACGTACATAATGGGGACCAAAAGGTTGTACTTAACTCGATAATTTCCGCGAGTTTCTTTGGAAAATCCTGTGCTGTTTTCCAATCAGCACTCGCCGCCTCACCAGTCACTCGAACATTATGCAGCTTATTTCGCACCTTGAATCGGTTAAACCACCCATTGCTAGCATTGAATGTCACAGTATCATCAGGGTGATCTTTCTTTAGGTCGTTGAAAAGACTTAGGGCTTTCTCCTGAATCATACTGAGACACAGAGGCTTACGTTTTTGTGTGCAGTCCTCGATCCACAGCGCAAGATATTTTTCCATTTCTTCCAGAACCTTCCCTCTTCTTTTAGTTATAATCGTAGATTGCATTGGCACTGCAGATTTCACATGTTCCTTGATCTTTTCTTTGCCCTTATCAATTGTATTAACAGTTGACCGACTCAGGTTAAATTTGCGGGCAACATTGGTCAACTTTTCACCACTTTCAAGCAGTTTTATTATGTCCATTTTTACCTCTAGTGAGATTGCTTGACGTTTCGTAGCACTCCCACTGGCTTCACCACTCTTACGCTTTACATCAGTCATTGCACACAGAGTAAAGTGTACAAAATAGGGCAGAAATTCACAGGAGAAGTATGCACAATGACCACACGTGTTGTTTTGGTGCGTCTAGCGTGTCGTCTGCATGGTCAGTGATAGTGGCGGCGCGGTGCGGCTGGCTCGCCCGCCAAATTTAAAAATTGCTCGCCCTTTTAAGACAATATTTTTGCAATTAAAGACTTCAGAAACGATGTACGTATCGGCCGTTTGTACGTAATTCGGATGTACGTAATTCGGGGACGAACTGTAATAATACCTCAAACTAAAGTTAGGATAATACAATTGACATTGCTGGATTCCTTGTAAGACCAGGAATATTTTGAATATAAATGTCATATATTTTGCACAAAAGATAACATAGTTACTCAGAGAAAACATTTTATCTAAAATTTGTATGTCTAATGCAAAATATATGATGTTTATATTCAAAATGATCACCAAATTATAAGAATTCTTCCAGCAATGTAAATTATATTCTGGCCGGGTAATTTGTATGAATTTTATGAGCTAAAACAGGCAGTCAGGCAGGGTGGCGGGTGGGGCAAATCTAAAAATAGCATCTCGAGCCGGACACTCACCGCGTATATGTGGAAAAAATCCGTGTTAAGTGAAAGTTCAGCTCTGGCGAGGCACCGCGTATATGAAAAAACGCGTTAAGTGAAACCTCGTTAGGCGGGGTAATGCTGTATAGCAAAATAGAGAAAGAATAGCAAGCAGTCTGTTGCTTCCACCACCACAACCGACACCATTTATAACTTCAAGTTCACCCCTAAACCTATCGCCAAATAAAAATATAAAATAACCTCTCACCATCTGACTTCACACCACAAGAACATTAACCATCTCCACCTGATTCATCACCCCCACAAACACACTCACAATTTCCTTAACAGTTTATACTTCCACTGCTCATTTCACCACAGCCACAATCACCAACATCGTACGACTCTATCATCATCACCACTGTTGCCAGTATCATCATCTACCCCTCATCCATCACAGGGAAAGAGAGGGTGACGAGGGTTGAGGCTGGGTTATGGTAGTCGACCACGCAGTAGCAGCGGGAGGCGGCAGGGTTGTTGGGTGGGTCTTGGCTTCCCTGTCACACCAGGTTTCACTGCTCCATTGCTCCCAGCATCCAAACTACATAACAGACCTGGAACCATGTGACATTGGATGGAGTTCTGGTGCCTTTGTACTCAATCATGGGCCTTCAAAATGGCATATCAACAACTCCTCTCTAGTGCATAGGGGAGGGCTTTGTTCAGTACCATTCTGAGTGAAATCTCCATGCATAACGCCCACACTTCCCCTTACATGTAATCTTCTATTTGCAATCTCCCAATTTATGATAATTCACATAAATGATGCTGATAAAGTAAACCCTCGTATAACTAGGCGCGGATATGATCTCGTCATGTATCATAATGTAACTTAGGAAATGCCAAGTTATATAAAATTATCTGGGAAAATCTCGGCATACCTGGCCGTGTGGTTAACATTTGCCGCGCTGCACTCCATGCTTGGTCAGTCTGGTGTTTGTTATTGTTGTGGTCAAGTGTGTGCTGGCTCACTCCACCCAGTACATGCCCGTGGGAAGGGAGGGTGCTGTAGCACCCCAATATTTTGGGTATAAAGGACAATACATAACACCATAGAGTATCTAGGGTAATAGAATTAATATCCAGCACTCCCTGGTAAAAATTTGATTCCTGCAGTGCTAACCCATTAACACCCAACAACCTCCCCCATTCATGTCAGGCCAGCCACTGTATGCAGAACATCTCCACTGTTACGGTAAATTCAACGTCATAGATTTTATTTAATTTACAGTGCAATTCATTTAACCTGAATTACAACTACAGGTTGTACCTCTCTAGTCCAGCAACCTCGGGACCTGACCGGTGTCACACCATGGAAATTCACCCTTTTCCTGGATAGATAGTGACTTGTGCATACACTTGGAAGCACTAGCACCACTTTCACTGCTTCGTGGTCTCTTTGAAGACATAGTGAAGGGTTAAATGTTATACAGTAGGTTCTCAAATTTCACGAGTTTTTAATTCAACGTTTTTTATTTGGACACAAAAAAACACAGCACAATTTAAAATTTTGACGTCGGAAACTCAAATTTTGACAGGTTTCAGCGGCTCGCCAACATTCAGACGTGCACAATTGTGTAAACAGCGTCATTTCTCTATATACAAAACATTCATTATTGTTTATTACTGAATGTCTTTTTGATTGAATTAATGTTTATGTGTGCAAAATGAACAATACAATTCATTAATAATACGTAGAATATTAAAACACACGAGGAGACGAGACAGAGTTGTTTTCGTTGTTTACAAAACCAGTGACTGATTGGTTCTACATATAAAACTGAAGAAAATAAAACCCTGGTTGTAGCTGTAGTAAAATTAATATGGTTGTTTTAAGTAATGTTCTTTAATGGAACAATGGAAGTAGCTAACCATCAATGGTAAAAAAAAAGTGAGATCACGTATGTAAGTGCGCACATGTGAAAACATATCATCATTACTCTACATAAGAATATGAAAGCAACACATATTTACTGTCCATATATATTTTAATTAATGTTTCTGAATTTAAAACAAAAATTCTACCCACCAGTGGCGGTAAAGTTGAAAATATAAAGACAGCCAATGTTGTTGTGTGTGTTTTTACTCGGATGACAAAGTTGTCAAGTCATCAGGTTCAACTTTAGCTGAAGCTGTAGAACATAAGAACTTTTCTGTGTTGTTTTTAGTTTTTATTTAACTTTATCTGTTATTTTTGTTGGTTAGGATGTTGCTTTATTACAGGTAGTAATTCGCCAAAAAAGTAGGATAAATAAAGCCAAATTTAGCCAAACATCAAAAGTACCAGACTCAAATTAATTTCCTCCATGGGCAAACTAAAATCGTTCCGGACCACAGGAGTTTCGAGACCACAGAATGCCGGACTAGAGAGGTTCAACCTCTGAATTTTACAGGTATCCCAACTTTTTCCCCTTTGGTAAAAAATTCAAATTTAGTCCAACAATCCGAAAGCAACTGAAGTCATTTATTCGAGTGTCTGACACCTGTTGTGGTTGCTTTTTATACAATATTTCCTGTGATAAACAGCATATCATAAACTACAACGGTACATATTTTATGTACAAAAAATAGCTCCTTCCACACTCAAATCATCATATAAGTGATGTCACAGTTCAGCCAGGCAGTCAAGTGACCGTGGAGTCATCCAGCTGACCGAGATGTAAGTGTGCATGCCGTTATGTCACATGGGAGGGAGGTGGGTGAGTCAGCCACGCAGTAAAGCTCACCGAGTGGCCTTCACATACGTTCAGCTCCCCACCCCAACACACACCTATGCTCTTCATTTTTCTTTTTCTATAGTTTTATATTATATTTTCTTTATTTTTAAGCCACAGAGTATTTTAGTATTTACTCAGACTTGAATTATACGTAATTTTTTTTTTTACATTTATTCTTTTTGTAAAAGTGACTAAATTACAGTAGTATACATAAGTGCTGTACTGTTTATGTGGCATTTCCCCTCCATCACCTACCACTCCCCTGCATCGCTTACCATTACCGTGTCACATACCAAGCCTCTCTCTCACCTCCCAAGCCTCTGTGTCACCTACCAAGCCTCTGTGTCACCTACCATGCCTCTTGCCGACTATAATGCTTCATTCTTCACCTGCAGTACAGGTAAGAGCTACTTTTTAATATTTAGTAATTACTTGTACACATATATGGGTTATTAATTTTTTAGTGTTGTAACTTTGTAAAGGGGGGGGGGGGGTTGCCTAAATAAGTCAGAATTTTGGATAACTCAGCTGGGCCAGAGCCCCATATGTGCCGAGTTATCAAGGGTTTATGGTATATTATGACCACACCCCTATTTGCGATGTAAACAAACTCACATTATTGATATTCGTCATCCCGCCAACTCACCAAGTCAGACCAAGTTGGCATATGGAACGCATCACTCATTTCATTTATCAGCTGAGGTATCATTTACCCGAACGCCACCTTGTGGCCATCTGGTGAACTACAGTCCAGCCATTGTTTCTTTTTGGTTACATGTGTGTAAGAAATGGAGCTAAAGGTTTATCAGTCACTATCAGTGTTGTTTTTTTACCTTACAGTGAGAGGACATCACTTAAGTTCACACTGTACTCTGTTTTAGTGACTGTGAAGTGCTTTCGCTCTGACCCCCCCCATCACGGCAATGGGTGATCTGACAATGCATTAGGTCAGGCCAGTAATAAGAAATCCACTAATCCCCTACCACATCTCCTCACAAACATTGAAAGGCATAAAAATTTATTACAGTTATGCATTACATTCAGGAGATTGGACAGTATACTCCTACTGAAGGCTCATGATGACTGTAGTAATATACATTATTTTGTTTATTTATAATATACGTATTGTACGTGTACAGTGGTGTTTGCATAAACAAAAACAGCTCTTGTGTCAGTCCATGTGAGATGGTTGCTTAGACTTGAGAAATAGTGGAGAATTCCTGTGACAATCAAGAGGTGCCTCGCACGCCCGTATCATAAACATTTCTTTTTTTTAATACTGTATATTTAATATTTTTTAACCAAACTTTTAGATAAATTATCCAGGATTATAATAGTGAAAAAATGGTGTTTCTAACATAATTAGAACTGATTTTAAAGACTGATATCAACATTTCTTAAATTTTGTTCATAAAACAATTGAGTTATTATATCCTGTCAAAATTTTGTTTAGGGATCTTTTATTGGAAAAGCCTGGTAGAGAACTTATTCAGGATTATTATATCAAATACATCTCTCTATCACAATTAGAAGATGATAGAGTATAGGAAGTAGTGGAATGAGGTAGGAAGGGAAGCGACCCAGTAGAGAGTGGCCACACGGACCCCCCATTTCAGACCCCTAACTCTTTTATAGTATTGTAGCCAATAAATCAACTTTTGAAGCTCTAATTTTTTTGTTCAAAACTAGGGGTCGTCTTACACAACAGGTACATAATGCCAACCTCTAAGAATGCTGCACCACTAGTATCAGATTTTCACTTGTCCTTACTGGTAAGTCTCAGTCACTTAATTTCCAGCCCTCTAAAACAAGTTTTACCCAACTGTAGCATTTTTTCTAGAAGAGTAACTGTGTCATACCAATGCTTTTCAAAACAAAATATCTGTCGGTGTTAACTACAGTGATCCCTCGGTTAACGAGATTTCGGTTAACGATTTACCTTCCATAAGATTCTTAACTTCGGTTAACGAGCAATTCCTCGATTAACGAGTTTCTTACAAGCCGACCTCAACATGTTATCACTTGCATTTGGAGGTCCACCAGCTGTAGTATTAGTCTGCCAATACAGTAATCGGTTTTAGGGCTTAAATTCCTAACTACTTTAGTAAATATCAAAAAGTTTATTCTATTCAATAATTTTAAAAGTTTAATATTAATTTTTTTTAGTCATTTTAAAAATTATTGAACATAATTGAAGGTAAAGAAACTAGTTTCTGGCGCGCCATCCAGCCTGTTAACACACAAACAGGCGTTAGTCTCTCTCTCTCTCTCTTTTCAGTGGAGGTAACATATTGCTTGAGACTCTCTTCAACTAAATGCTTTTTTTCTGTGGTTCCAAGCAAATTATTGGTCATTTTGAAATATATTTTACATATTGACAGTATATAATGCAGTGCAGTGTTGATTTAAAAAAAATAATCTTGAACTACACCAAGAGAACTAAAATTTTATGGGTGAAATGGCACCATGGGGTGACTTCTCTTCCACCCCAATGCCTTCTCTTCTCCCTTCTCCTCCACCCCCATTCTAATTCCCATCATCATCATCCAGGAGCTATCTACATACACACCTCAAAGTAAGTGTACTTTTCTACCTTTTTTGTTGAATTTAAGCAATTTTCGGTGAGCTGGAACCAATTACCCATTGAAACAATGGTTGCGGTTAACGAGCAACCTGCTGGAACGGATTGTGCTTGCTAACCGAGGGACCACTGTATGGTTTCTTACAAACAAACATTACAAGGGCAGTTTTTTGTAATATTTCTTGTCAAATTGTTTAAAAATGCAGTTTACACAAATTAATGAGGGTAGTGTATATCAATATACAGGGCCCCCCCCAAATTCACGGGGGTTAGGTTATCAAAATGACCGCGAATCGCCAAATCCGTGAAAAACAATTGCGGACGGGTGGGGGGGGGGGGGGGGGGACATTTTTAGTTGTGTACAAAGAAATGTATACAGTACAGTATTCCTTTTATGTGTTTGCCCTTAGGACAATTATTTTTTTTACCTGTAGTATTGTATACTGTATATGTGTGTTTGTGTAGACTCACACATACAAATAAATAATAATGGAAAAATACTCACAAATAATCAGAAACAAATTTATTAAAAATCTAACAGTCTACCCCCAAGTCCATGCTCTATTGCTGTACTTTATTAATAGAGCACGGACATGTGGGTAGACTCACATTTTTAATCAAATTTTTTCTGATTATTTGTGAGAGGATTTTCCCATTATCATTTATTTGTATGTGTTTTCTGTGTGTGTGTGTCTAGATACACACACACACACACACACACATACACAGTATACAATACTACAGGCAAAAGAAATAAATATCCTAGAACGAATGGCTCCCTGTCCAAGCCACGAAAATACCAGCAACTTTAAAACTACCCACAGACATTCTTGGGTACATCCAGGGTGTCATCCGCGAATAACCAAGAACTGCGAAGTAAAAATCTGCGAACTTGGAGGGGCCACCTGTACATGCATCAGCATGTACTTACTAAAAAAATAAAAATAAAATAGTTAATGAAGCAACTTTAAAATTTCTACTAATTCATAAATATGGACAACTTACCAAGTAAATTTTGCAATTCATCACCATCTAATGACACATTTCCAGTTTCATTGTTCACTATAATAATCACCGTTTTACCAGATGTGTTTCCAGGGGCCGATACATCAGAACAGTCCTTCACAAATGAACTTGACATCTGCAAATATACAATAATTAATTTACAATAAGTTCATGTGTGTAAATAGGTCAACAAAATATTTGTAAGTTTAGTCAAAATGTGCTTCTACAGGTACACACCCTCAAATTTCAGACCAAGACTGTACCAGTTTTAAAAAAATTCTGGTTTGTTTGGTCCTAGGTCAGCAGCCTGTTTTGTGTAGTAGACAGAAAACAGCACAGGTACAGGTACATTATTATTTATTGTTTATATGCCTTTACACTTTCTTTTGCTATAAACTTCACAAAACATTGTCTATCACATTTTCAAGATGGCAGTAGAGAAGGGTATAGTACTGTACTGTATTAACTTTTCTAACAAGGAACTATCGAGCCTTCAAAATCCTGTGTCAACACCATCACCAGCACTGAGCCATTAGGTACAGCAGTGTAGGATCCTTTAACAACAAGCAGCATCTGGCATAAGTTACCTTAAATCTTTGACTTAATTTAAACAATATTAATTTCAAGAGCTATGTGGATACAATATTAGTAAGTACCTGTAATATCTTCATTAGCTGGAATTCCTCAAACCCGGAATTGAAATTTTCTCAAATTTTTTTTCCCAAACACGGAATTCCAGAAAATTCCGAGAAAATTTTTCCGACACCCAGAAAATTCCGTGAATGGGGGAGTTTTTTTCCGGGTTTGAGAGATGAAAATCAGGCACAATTTCCGGAAATTCAGAGAAAAATTTTCCGGTACAGGAAAGCCTCCAATAATGACTGTTCTAATGTACTAACGATGATTCATATTTAAGACCCTGGTTAATTAAGGACCCAATTCAATTTACATCATTATTTTCTTCATATTTATGACAAAAATAGAATAAAAAATAATATTAAATTACATTTTCATGTAAATAATAACTAAATCCTGATAGGTATTACAGTACAGTATATATATAAAAAAAAAATAATAAAAAAAATATGCCTTGCGCACGAAGGCTGCCGACTTGTTAGTGGTGACGCCAGCATCACTAGTATAAACAATCACAGCTGGCGGGCCCTTTTGCTTTCATGCATCTGAAGAGGAAAAGTAGAAAAACTTTCTCAGGTTTGTGGAGCATTTTGCATCCCTATTCAACATGAGCAAGAGAGCAAGTGATGGTAGTGCTGGTTCAAAAGCTAAAAGAAAGTGTATAAGCTTAGCTGAGAAACTAGATGTATTTTTTATTATAAATTTTATTTACTATGAATTATTATTATTATTATTATTATTATTATTACAATTACATTTTCGCCCCCCAGGCCCCGATGTGGGTCAGTGACCTGTGCCCGGGTGGGCTAATCCCCGTAAAAAAAAATATACAGTCAACCCTCACTTTACGCGGTCCCACATTCCACGTTTCCATGTTTACGCGGTGCCCTGCCAGAACCCAGGATGCTCACATTCCGCGGTGGGTGTACCCCTTTACACGGGTGAAGTATAATTTTTTTATTTAGCTCATAAAATTCATACAAATTATCCGGCCAGAATGTAATTTACATTGCTGGAATTCTTACAATTTGATGATCATTTTGAATATAAACATCATAGATTTTGCATTAAACATACAAATTTTAGATATAATGTTTACTCTGAGTAAATATGTTATCTTTTGCACAAAATATATGACATTTATATTCAAAATATTCCTGGTCTTACAAGGAATCCAGCAATGTCAATTATATTATCCTAACTTTATTCTGAGGTATTATTTAATACTAAATGTTAAAATCTAGTTTTTTCACCCACTCCTTCTCTTGAAGGGAGGGTTGGTGGGAGGTGGGGGGGAGGGTTGGGACGGACTGACCATCTGGCTCATTGGAAGAGGGGGGAGGCAAGGTGGGGTACTTTGATTGACAGATAGTGTTGTGAAGAATATTTTTTTTTTATTAACTGAAGATATATGTTTTAGCTCATAAAATTCATACAAATTACCCGGCCAGAATATAATTTACATTGCTGGAATTCTTACAATTTGATGATCATTTTGAATATAAACATCATAGATTTTGCATTAGACATACAAATTTTAGATGTAATGTTTACTCTAAGTAAATATGTTATCTTTGGTGAAAAATATATGACATTTATATTCAAAATATTCCTGGTCTTACAAGGAATCCAGCAATGTCAATTATACTATCCTAACTTTAGTTTGAGGTATTATTTATTACTATACCTGGTTTTCCCCCCAAAATTTCTCAGAGGGAAGAGCCAGTGAGTGTACTGTGAGAAGAGGGGGAGGTAGTGGAGTCCATTATTTGAATGGACATTAACTTGGCGACTGTATTTCTCTATTTCTCTTAAGTATTAATTGTGTGCATGTACCATCATAAAATTAAGATGTTATTTTTCCTAGAACATAGGTATTGTGTCGGAAAAAGTGGAGTTTGGGGGTCAGCTGGTCTCTATTTCATTTAATCCCATATGTTATGTTATTCACTTTACGTGTTTCTCACTTTCCGCGGTACCCTGTGGGTTACATTAACCACGTAAAGTGAGGGTTGACTGTACTGCATATATAAAATACGGAGCAACCAATGAACATATTTTCTGAAGTGAATCCATTAACAGAAAGAAGCATTTAAATTAACAGGGACATGAAAAATGCATATAACCCCTACAATAAGATGTATAACGAGAAAATGAAAGCGGCTGTGAAAGGTTCTTTCAACAGCTTTATTATTCAAAGGCCTAAACCATCAACTTCAGCTACACCATCAAATTCAGCATCATAAGCAGCTTCAGCAACAACTACAGTTTCAGTAACAGTTTCAGCAACAGTTATGACATCTTTATGGAAAGCTACAGCTTCAGCCAGAGTTGAACCTACAGCTTCACCAGCGTTGAACCAGTCATCATCTGAGTATAAACATTCATTAGCTGTCCTTATGTTTTCGACTTTACCACCATTTGTCAGTAGAATTTTTGTTTTACATGAGTAAGTATTATTTAAAACATATACTGAATGTTGCTTTAATATTCTTATGAAGAGAAATTACGTTATGTTTTCACATGTACACACTTACATACGTTGACGTTCCCAATCCATCTCACTTTTTCTTTACCAGTAGTGGTTAGCTACTTTCATTGTTCCATCTACTTACATTAGATAACACTTAAAGCATAAATATTCACTTTTTTACACTAATTTTACTATAGCAACAACCAAGGTCTTATTTTCTTCAGTCTCTTATGTAGCACCATCGTCATAGGTGTAAACACAAACGAAAACAATGCCGTCTTGTCTCCTCTTGTGTGTTTTAATACTCTACGAATTATTAATGAATTGCATGATCATTTCGCATTTACTGTATAAACATTAATTCAATCAAATAAATATTCAGTAATAAACAATAATGAAGCTTTTGTACATATTCTTAATAAGATAAATGACACTTTCCTTGAGTGCGCACATATACGTTGGTGTCCCTCTATCAGTCTCACCTTTTTTCTTTACCATCAGTGGTTACTTCTACTGTACATTAAATAACATTAATTAAAACATACATATTTTCTTTTACATTAATTTAAATATAGAAACAACCATGGTCTTATTTTCTTCAGTTTCAAATGGATAACTGACTTTATGGGTGTAAACACTGACAGCAACAATGGCATCCCATCTCCTCTTGTGTGACCATATTACAGTAGGCTCTCACCAATAAAGACTTCCACAATAAAGTTTTCGACAATAACGGTAAGTTACAATAGATACCCATTTTCAATAATAACGTCTGGATTCTCTTGAATAACGGAGATTTTGCAGGAAGCGTCCGAGCGCATCAATGATAGCGTTTGTTTGCCGCCATGTTGTCCACTCCGCCTCACTCTCACACACGCTTCGTGGAATACAGCGCTGCGCCCATGTGTGAGATTTTCGCCTCTATAACCAGTGGTTGCTAGGGTCGGTGATCAATAATGGCTTCCGCGTTTTTGCCTGTGGGGACTAGGGGAGGTGGTGGAGGGAGTGATTTGCCGCCTGAATGCCCGGGAACTCTTCAAGCAAATGAGAAAAAAGACCCCAAAGCTAAGAGACAAAGCCACAAGAAGCGTGCCTACTCAGTCAAGGATAAAGAACAGTTCGTTGAGCTCAATGAAAATGGTGCACGGAACATTGATATTGTGAGGAAATTTAACTGTCCTGAGTCTACAGTGCGAAATATTAAGAGGAACTTAGGGGAGACCAAGAAGAGTATTGCGCTGGCTAAAAATATTTCGGTAGTGATGGAAATACAAGGCAAGCTAAAAATGATAAAGGCGATAGAAACAGGTTGTTGGTGATAACAGAGCATTTTCTTGTGAAATGGTTAGCTTGTAGATTGAAAGATAGTGCAAGTGTTAGCGGCCCTCAGATACAGAACAATCATCACACCAAGCACCTCAAAAACTTCCCCAAGCTCAGTGCTATATTACTCAAATTCTATATTTTGATGATTGAATAACAATTATTTTTATTTCAGCTAACAAACAGTGTTAGGAGGGCTTCAAAGGGGAAAAGATGGGTGAAATTCTTGGGGCGGCAGCACCAATAAACCCTTTTTACATGTATTTTAATGTCACACAAATAACGTTTTCTCTAATAACAGTGTTTTTCAGGCACCAATTAGACGTTATTGGTGAGAGCCTACTGCATTATTATTGATTTATATTGTATAAGGTGCATTCGTAAACGTTACTTAAAAGAATATACAGTAGTTTGCATTTTTCATTAATTTTATTGTTTGGGCGGAAAAGCGAGTATAAAAGCCACAAACAAAGATATGAAAAGGTCAGAATTTGGAACGCATTTCATTATTACTGCTTTACCTTACACTGCAATAGTGGAGGACATATTGCCATCATTATTTGAGGATTTACTGTACCCGAATAATTCTTGGGGATGGGATGTATTTTTCCAGGTTTGAGAGATGATGTAATGAGCAATTTCTGGAACTTCCAAGAACATTTTCCTGTTACCCAGAAAATTCTGGGGATGAGGGATTTTTTCCGGCTTTGAGAGTCATCTCGTTAACCGGATATCTCTCATTCCCGGAGGTGATCTGCACCAATTGTTCCGGCTAACGGAGACATCACTTTCATTAATAAAGTACAAATAAATATAAATCAATATAAGTAAGGTACAGTTCAGTAGTCATTCCTTAGTTATAGCGCACTTGGTTATCACGCCTCCATCAAAATCTGCACACCTGCTGTTATAGCGCATTTTTCAAGCCGAGAATTTCGTTATCATGCAGTTGCCTCCAGGTGCTTTTACCCATTTGCTTCACCTACATCTATTGAGGATAAAATCTTTCACCTACAAATTGGCAATACCCTTGTAACACATTTGCTGTAATCAGACATATCTAAGTTGTCTCAACAATTGCAACCCCAGTTGCAATTTCAAATTCTGTGTCATTACTAAGGAATAACGAAGTCTCAGGTGCACTCTAAGATTGAGAGAAAACAGAGGACTCAGGCGTCCTGAAGCGATGAGAAAACGGACTCCTCAGACGGAGGACTCAAATAAAGAAAGCATAGCTACATGTTTTGTGGACTACAGTATTAAGGGTACCTTTTTCATCACTTTGTAATAAACCTAGCCATGCCTACGTGTGTTTCTGATACCTATCATAACATTATCTATATCTTAAGTGGGTCTAAATGGTCGTAAAATGGGAAAATTGGGGTTGGGTCTTGGGTGCCTGGAACCAATTAGAATAAATTCCATAGGTTCTGTACTTTCGTTATCGCGTTTTTCGTTATCACGCACTTCAATACAGTGGTCCCTCGGTTTACGAACGCCTCGGTTAACAAATTTCCATAAGAATCTTCACTTTGGTTAACGAAAAAATTTCGGTTAACGAATTCCTTACGAATTTTTCCCAACATGTTTTCGCCTGCTTTCGGCTGCTCACCAGCTGTAGTATTAGTCCGCCAATACAGTAATCGGTTCTAGGGCTTAAATTCGTTACCATATGAGTAAATATCAAGAAGGTTGTACTATTCAATAATATTCCAAGTCTTATATTAAAATTTTTAGCCACTTTGACAATTATTTAACAAAATTGAAGCACAGGGAACTAGTTTTTAGTGCGCCAAACAGCCAATTGACTCACCCAAAATGGCGTCAGTGTATGTCCCTGCTCAGTGGAGGAAGCATCTTGCTTGAGACTCTCGTGAACATAAACTATTTTTACAGTACAATTATTGGTCATTCTGAAGTTTATTTTACAAATTGACAATATATAGTGCAGTGTTGATTTGAAGAAAATAATCTTGAATTACACCAAGTGAACTAAAATTTTATGGGTGAAATGGCAACATGTAGCATGGGGTGTCTTCTCTTCCACCCCAATGCCTTCTCCTCCACCCCCACTTCTAATTCCCATCATCATCAACCAGGAGCCTTCTACATGCACACCTCAAAGTAAGTGTATTTACTGCATTTATTTATAGTTTATGTAATTTTTGGTGAGCTGGAACCAATTACCCAAAATCCCATTGAAACAATGGTTTCGGTTAACGAACGACCTTCTGGAACGAATTGTGTTCGTTAACCGAGGGACCACTGTACTTCAACACTGCCACCACTTCAGTGCAAGCTCCAGCAGTTACAGTGGGTGCCCATCCTCTCCAGTTAGTGCAGTCTGCAAACTCCAGGGGGTAACTATAGACCATAAACTAGACTGGAAGGCCAGTGTAAACAACACAATCAAGGCAGCCTCGTATCGACTCTACATGCTACGATGACTCAGGTCAGTTGAGGCACCCATGCCAGAGCTGAGGACTATCTACAACGCATTTAGTCTCCCCAAATTAACGTATGCGTCACCAGCCTGGTCGTCTTCTCTCAACTCAACCCAACAACGTCAGCTAGAGAAGGTGGCTTGCACTAGCAGAATCATGCTCGGCGCAGATTGCTAGGGCTACAACAATGCTCTCTCCACCCTGGAAATGCCATCCCTCAGTGACCTCCACCACCACGCACTAGCAGGATTTGGCAGTGGACTACTGCACCATCCTTGTCATCGCCACCTACTGCCACCAGCAGTCCACGGCCCACCTTGTGCAGTCTGCCACTACAACAAAATTCAGCCATAAGAGCCCGCACTGATAGATATAAGAACAGCACCATCCCATCTATTGTTAAAATAATAAACAGCTCCTGATTTATGTACTGTACAGCCCAGTAAATGTATTGAATGTCTAAATCACATGTAAGTTTGTATATTTTCAGCCACCAGCTGCTACTCTATTAATAAACCGTTTATTATTATTATGATTATTTAGAACAAGCTGCCCCCTTGTCTCCCTCGCTCTGCGTTGCCTCTGCGGCCCCAGGGAATTTTCTAGAGGGTAAATATTTTATTTTTCTTTACTTCTTCTTGATTGTTTTTTATCATTTAAAAGGGTAAAAATTATTTTAGGAAAAGTTGATTTTTCTCAATTTACCCCGCGTGGTGGGTATGACCGGCGGCACCCTAGCCCGGGGCGTAGGGGTTAAATACTGGTACAGTTCGTCCCCGAGTTACGTACATCCGACTTACGTACAAACGGCCGATACGTACATCGTTTCTGAAGTCTTTAATTGCAAAAATATTGTCTTAAAAGGGCGAGCAATTTTTAAATTTGGCGGGCGAGCCAGCCGCACCGCGCCGCCACTATCACTGACCATGCAGACGACACGCTAGACGCACCAAAACAACAAGTGTGGTCATTGTGCATACAGTACTTCTGTGAATTTCTGCCCTATTTTGTACACTTTACTGTGTGTGCAATGACTGGTGTAAAGCGTAAGAGTGGTGAAGCCAGTGGGAGTGCTACGAAACGTCAAGCATGTTTGCATTTGATAAGTTGTATTAATTACCACCAGATAACATTATAGGGTTGGGGGATTTTCGAGTTACGTACATTTCGAGTTAAGTACAACCTTTTGGTCCCCATTATGTACGTAACTTGGGGACTTACTGTACTGTAAATTTAAAGTTTTACAGTACGTCTATAACATGGGGACTGCCAATGTAAGGGTATTCATTCAATCAGATAATTATCTTTTATGAACTCTCTCCCTTCTTGCAAATAGTCTGGGATATGTGAAAAAAAAAAAAAGATTGAAATGACACCAAAATTTTTTTAAATTGGATTTTCTGAAAAATTTCCCTCTCTAGAAACCTTTAGCTACATTACTGCCAAGTACGAACATAGTTGGTTTTGGGTAACCCGTTTTCTGTTGCCATCATAATAGTATTATGAGCAAATAACACTAAGAAAGGACTCATTTGGCAACAATTAACAGCTAGTTTGAAGAGCTTGCAAGTGAATTCAAGTTTCAGTGCTCAACTAGCCTGTATGGAAAGCAGACCTATACAGGAACAGGTATTGTGTCTAATGAACCCCCACTTCCTTTTAAGTTATATATATACCTTAGAAACATTTGTTAAACATTTGATTGCACATATATTTATGAAATTATTTAACTTTACAACTTATTTAAGGTACTGTACTTTAAGTCGTAAGGGGTCAGTGCATTGATGCGGCGTAATTTACCTAACCACACTCATTTTAGTGAAAGTGGTTCATTGAAACATGCTCACCACTTTTCTTATGACATGTAACTTCTAATTTCACATCCAACCCCTAGCTACTACACTTCCTTTTAGCCACTACACCACCTTGCTTTGGTTTGGAACACTTCAAACAATGCCTGTGGACACAGGCGAAAGGTACTGAGCATGCATACCGCAGATGAGAAAGATGACCTTAAGAGAATGAAAGGTGGTGGGAATTTCAATTGCTCAAACATTTGTGCTCCCAAAAATTGACAAATTTCAGCCTTAAAATCCTCTTAACTGTGGGAACTTTTTACGTAGAGGTCCACAATTATTTGACCACTTAGTGCAAAACCATTTAAAATGAAGACACTTATAACAGACCCCCTGTATATACTATTTCATATTTTGTTCTATTTAATACTGTATGTTATATTATTTGATGAAACATATCATAATAGGCTGATCACATGAGAATACCGTATAATAATTAAAATAAAAACAAACTTTTGACTTTAGCAACAACCAGTCGCACACATCGTATCATCTCGTAACTACAGGTACAGTGATCCCTCGGTTTACAAAATTTCGGTCAACGAATTACCTTCCATAAGAATATTCAATCCGATTAACGAATTCCTTACGAATTTTTCCCAAAATGTTTTCGCCTCCTTACCAGCTATAGTATTAGTCCGCCAATACAGTAATCGGTTCTAGGGCTTAAATTCGTTACCATTTGAGTAAATATCAAGAAGGTTGTACTATTCAAAAATTTTCCAAGTCTTATATTAAATTTTTTAATCATTTTAACAAATATTTAACATAATTGAAGTACAGGGAACTAGTTTTTAGCGTGCCAAACAGCCAATGACTCACCCAGAATGGCGTCAGTTTGTCTCTGCTCAGTGGAGGTAGCATCTTGCTTGAGACTCTCTTGAACATAAACTATTTTTACATTTTTACAGTACAATTATTGGTCATTCTGAAATTTATTTTACATATTGACAATATATAGTGCAGTGCAGTACAGTGTTGATTTAAAGAAAATAATCTTGAATTCTCCCTTCTCCTCCACCCCCATTCTAATTCCCATCATCATCAACCAGGAGCCTTCTACATGCACACCTCAAAGTAAGTGTACTTTACTGCATTTATTTTTAGTTTGTATGCAATTTTCGGTGAGCTGGAACCAATTACCCAAAATCCCATTGAAACAATGGTTTCGGTTAACAAAATTTTTGGTTAACGAACGACCTTCTGGAACGAATTGTGTTCGTTAACCGAGGGACCACTGTATTAGCTCTTTTTAGGCCCATGTCAAGTCTAAGATTACATTATCCCCATTAAAGACAGTACAGTCTCTCCTCGACTTACGACGGGGTTCTGTCCCGACGACCAGGTCGTAAGTCGAAAATAATACATAGAAATTCTAAAATGGGTGTCTCTTTTTTCTTCTTAGCACCATGAGAACTCTCACTTCTACACTTGCCAGCCATTTTAAAGGTAATTACAAACGAACATTTTTTTCGTACACACCGAAATCACTAACGCCAGGACTCGAAAATATGTAATTTGAAAAATATTTTATACGACCACGGCAGTCATATGTCCGGGTTGTCGTAAGTCGAGTATGTCGTAAGTCGAAGAGTACATGTACTGTATAGTGTCTTGTATACAGTTCTATACTTAATACTCTAGCCATTATTTGGGGGTTAAACAAGAGAGGAAGTATCACTGGGACGTTTAGGCATGATTGCATAACACACAAAGTTGGGGAGAAGAGAAGAGCAATAAGAAAACAGAGAAGTGAAAGAAGAGAAAAGAGATGAGAAAGAAGAAAAGAGAAAGAAGAATGAAAATGAACAACATATACACTGTAGTCTCAAAAGACCTTTGCTATTCCTCCCCTGATCGTAAGGTGAATGGGGTAGTCAAAGAAAGTTGCAAAGCATCAGTTAATGGGACGCCAGTTTATGGAGTATACCTGTGCTGTATCGTATTTTGTTCTATTATTTAATATTGTATGTTATATTTATGAGGAAACATACACCATAAGAGACTGAAAATATGAGAATATAATAATGAATACTGTAAATAAAAACAAACTGGTAAACGTGCCAATAGCCAGTTCCACCCCCCCAGACCTCCAGCATTTTTACACAAGAACATCTCTCATACTTATTAGCTCTTGTTAAGCCTATATTAAATCTGACTATATTACTGGACACTATCCCCATTAAAGACAATATATAGTTACTCTACTTAAAATGATAGCCATCGTTTATGGATTAAACAGAAGAGGAAGTATCACTGGAGACAACGAGGTAAGTGAAAAACACATGCAGTAAGGGAAGCTGTTGTAGGCAGATACCAAACAGGGAGGTACTACTGCATGGGAGGATATTGGAAGCATAATGTGTTGTCTAATGGTAGACCCTGCTGCCATATGGCACCACAAAAATTGTGATTAAGTCCCATGTTGCTGATCCGACCTTCTGCCTCAATTACACACAATTGCAGGGTCTCAATTGTTTCTCTTACTTTGACAACACCACATTCATATACGTATTGTTTCTCACAATTGATCTCTTTTTTTGTGTGTGCCTTTTTTATCATCATCATCATCATCATTATTATTTCATTATTTGTATTTATTTATTTTTATTATGAATTATCATTATCATTATTACATTTTCGTCCCCCAGGCCCTGATGTGGGCTAATCCCGTAAAAAAGATAAATAAAATAAAAAAATCACATGAAGCGAGGAAAGTGAAAAACACATGCAGTGAAGCGAAGTAAGTGAAAAACATGTGCAGCGAAGCAGGGTAAGAGAATGACGTGCAGTGAGGCGAGACCGAGTCTGAGGCAGTTTGCAGAGCCCTCTCATGGCATTAGAGCAAAAATTCGCACCATGCCACCACTCCCCAAACTAGGTAGGTTAATATCATTCTAGAGTTTCGAAAAAAAAATAATAATAATAAATCAGCTAAAGTGCATACTGTACCAGCACATATGAAACCATAGACTCAATCCACTCACTCCCGCTCGGAGGGGGGGGGATTGGGGAGGGTAGGGAATACCCATAAATCAGCCAAAACTAATTGAATTACTAAGATACTTGGCAAGAATGCTCAGTAGACATGCCAGGATTTGAGGGAAAGTTTGTGATCTTTTTTTTTTCCATTACGATGAACCCCTAAGAGAAGAAATTATCTCACAGGCGGATATTGACAGTGTCCAATAGTTACCAGTACACGTTGGACACCGGTAATCCGGCACCCGATAGTCTGGCAGCTTCGATGGTTCGGGACGGTGTCGCAGCTCACTTCTAGAGGCTGTTGCCACTATTTTATCATTAAATACTTATAATTTACCCATAAATATGCCTCTTAAGAGACCAGCAAGCAGTGGAAGTGGTTGTAATGTGGCAAAACTTAAGTACCATTAACTACAGGGTATTTTAGGAAAGATGTCTATACTGAAGAAATTAGACAGTAATGGTACATTTTATGCATTATTTTGCCTTCTTTAACCTTGGCTTCGCTACCCCAGAACCAGTCTGGTCCCAAGCTTCCCGGATTAGTGAGGTCCAACCTATACATATTCCACGGGCCAATAACTATAATATGAACTATTCCCTTCCTATTGGGTAAAAAAAATTCTTTAAATAACTTTTAATTATTCATTAAAACAATGAAAGCTATGCACAATCAGGGTAGTGGAGTTTAAAGAGCTACTATGCTCAGTCATTAGCTATTTCTTATCTAGCTAATTAGTTATTAATGTTAAGAAAAATATAAGTGCCTCAGTAAACTTATATGATGTGCATAATAAAATTAAAATGAACTTATATAATCTTAATATACAGGTTGACAACCCTTTATCCGAAATTCCGAAAAGCTCTGAAAACCTATTTTTTTTTGTGGAGCAATTTTTTTTTTTTTTTTTTTTTTTTAGCCCACCCGGGTACAGGTCACTGACCCACATCGGGACCTGGGGGGTGAAAATGTAATAGTGATAATAATTATAATAATACAGGAAATAATAATAATGATAATAAAGTAATAATAATAATAATAATAATAATAATAATAATAATAATAATAATAATAATAACAACAATACTGTAATAATGAAATAATAATAATAATAATAATAAAGAAATACAAGAATGAAAAAAAGATCAAAAGTGAGAAACATGACCTAGACCTATGAATTATTATTATTATTATTATAATTATTATTATTATAATTATTATTATTATTATATTTTAGCCCCCAGGCCCCAATGTGGGTCAGTGACCTGTGCCCTGGTGGGCTGATTCCTGTATATATATATATATATAAAAAAAAACAAAAAAACAAAAAAAAACAAAAAACAAACACATTCTGAAATCTGAAAAATTGCAAAAACCGAAATGCATCTGGTCCCAAGGATTTCGGATAAGGGATTGTCAACCTGTACTGTAAATAGCATAACTAACAAATAAATATGATGGTCCATATTAGCCCCAGAATGTTGTATGTAGCAAACCAAAAATATTACAGCTCTGTATGTAGGCCATGATACCATATAAGTACTGTATGAACAATTTTGGTTTGCAGATTAAAAAGTTATTACAACGTTTGTTATTTTGTGGTATGGTTCACCCAGGTCCATGCTAGAGCTCAGTTCTCACTGCCTCCACACATACGTTCACCTACCACACATTTTTCTTATTTTATAGATTTATATGCTAAGATACATTAGAGTATATTGTCATTTGTACTGTACAGTCTTGTCGCATACCATGCACATTTAACTTACGCACATTCAATTTTACGCGCTTAGCTAAGAAAAAAAAATGCAATAAGTGTGGGAGCAGCATATCCCAGCTGAGCTGCAGTACAGTATCTGCATTACAGTCGACCCTCGTTAATTCGGACCCCTTTAATCCGGATTTCGGATAATTCGGACAAAATCTGAATTTTTTTTTTTTTTTTTAGATTTGTAGGAATATTACCTATGCGGACCTTAAGCTAAAATGCTGGTCCACCCACTGCTGGGATAAAACACCAGCGTCTTTTTGGTTAAATGTAACATCGCCACCACTAGTGTGGGGGAAGGATGCAACTTTTAGCTTCAGACATGAAAAATATTTACCATTTACTGCCAGTAAACAATGGAAACGTAAAATATGTACCAATTAGTAATGAAAAGTTGTGCAGTTCCTTCAGCAAATGAAGCTCACCAACTTACAATAGGCTAAATTACCTTACAACGTGTTTTCAGTAGTCTATGTTGAATTTCTTAGAACAGGCTAACTTATCATATCATATACGGTATCACAGTTCTCATTGATCTACAAAAAATACCGGTAATAAAAACCTTTTTGATATTTCACACTTAATATAATACCCGGTAATCTACTTCAACCTCCTATTGTTTACAACGACGCATGATGCACCACCAGCTGTTGAGTATCAGCTAGACGGTACACGTGTTTTTCGAATCGTTTTCAGTTAAAAAACTGTTACATCACATGTATATTTTACCTTAACTGTGCCTGAATGAATATATCCTCGGAAATAAATAGTAGTTTTGCTGAAAAGTGATGTATTTTAATGTAAAACAGGATAAAATACATGACGAAAACAAAGGATTTACCTAACCTTCCGATGTTCAAGAGAAGTTACTCGTTTTTTTAATAGTTTTTGGTTAAAACACTGTTATATTAAAATGGTATTCTATTCATACTGTGCTTGATATAATGCATTCACGGAAATGTAATATTTTTGCTGAAATGACGTACGTATTACAGTGGAAAGTGGGATACAATCGTGACGAAAACAATGACTTTCGTTTTCTTTCGTTCAAAATATGTTACCGTAATCGCTTTTCGATTGGTTTTCAGTTAAAAAACCGTAACCTCCACTAGGAAACCGGAGAAACCCACCCCTGACAGACCATACCACCACACTGAAGTTCCACGGATATGGTATGATCTCCCGTCTTTACTGCTATCCAACGTCACTTCCCTAGCTAACAAGTTCGACGAGCTGGCAACCACAGTCAGGTCAACCGCCGCGAGCGTCGTTGCCATATGTGAGGCTTGGCAAATTGTGCCTGAAACGTGTCATATTGAGGGATATCAACTCTTTCATCACCTTCGTTCACAAAGACGCGGAGGGGGCGTTGCCCTCTTCTGTCAAGATGACCTACGCCCATCACGCCTGGATGTTCAAGTCCCAGCAGATGTGGAAGCATTATGGGTACGTGTCGTGCTACGGGCCCACCCACGCAACACTGCTTCCATTATAATCTGTGTGGCATACCATCCGCCTCGATCACCCACCAGAGACACTCTTATCAATCATCTCATCACCACCTCAGAGTTAGGTACCCATGTGCCAAGTTAATATTATGTGGGGATTTAAATGAAATTGACACCACTGATATCCAGGACCAGCTATCACTATCACAAGTTGTGAACTTCCCCACACACGGTCAAAATACCCTTGACCTTATCTTAACTGACTTAGCGGACCAGTACCAACCACCTCAACCAATGCCTCCTATCGGGTGTAGCACACACTTATCAGTGCTCTGGTCCCCAGCTGCCACTCCCACTCAAGTACAGAGACCCTACATCAAGACCTACAGGCCGATTACTGACTCTGCAGTGCGCCTCTTCGGGCAGTGGATAGTTCACCATCCCTGGACTGAAGTACTTAGCGTGGATGACGTGGAAACCAAATGGATAAATTATACCAACACCACCACACAAGCTCACCACCACTTCTTCCCCGAGAAGTCCGTCAGATCTCACCCAGCTGACTTGCCCTGGATCACACCTCGGATCAAAAGACTTATGCAACAGAGAGACAGAGCCTTTCATCTCAATGACCACATCCGCTACAGGTCACTTCGCAACCGAGTCATCCGCGAAATACGCACTGCAAAGAAGTCCCACTACCCAACCAAATTACAACACCTGAAGCAGACCAACATCAGTCAATGGTATGGTAAGCTTAAAGAACTCTGTGGACTAAACAATAAGACACACCCCCTCCCCTTCCTTAGCCATCTCACTAGTGTTGACGCAGCTGAGCAAACAAATAACCATTTCGCTACTATATGCCAGACGCTCCCACGGCTTGACACAACCACTCTCCCTGCTTACCTACCAGCCCCCCTTCCCACTGACTTAGTAGAAGAATTTGACGTAGCAAGACGCCTGGACAAACTAAAATTAAAACCTACCAATGAAACTCTTCAAGGAGTTCTCCCCAGAGCTTGCTAAACCCCTCTGCTCCATCATCAATGCTTCTCTCAGTCAAGCCAGATGCCCAGCTGACTGGAAGACCTCTTATGTATCACCAGTGCCCGTCAACCAGCCCACAATCCTTAAATCAGCTACGACCTATTGCAATCACCCCAATACCCAGCCTAATCTGTGAAAGTTTTGTGTTCGACTGGGCTTATGCTGATATTGCAGGAGTCGTAGACCCTCAGCAATTTGGCAACATGAAAACTTCCTCCACCACTCACTGTCTTGTCAGCTTTCTCGATTACATATACCGCCATCTCGAGAAACGAAAAACGTCTGTAGCTGTCGCCTTCATTGATTTCACTAAAGTGTTCGACCTAGTTGACCACAATATAATCATCAACAAAGCTATTGACCTCGGGCTTCGAAGAAGCCTCATACCATGGCTTACAGACTTCCTCAGTGACCGAGGCCAAGCTGTACGCTTCCGAGGGGCTGTCTCCACCTTTCAGTCACTCACCTGTGGCGTCCCCCAAGGCACCAAGATGGGACCACTCTGCTTCCTTATGCTCATCAATGATGCCCTAAGAGAAACCCCTGCTCGCTGGAAATATGTCGACGACTCCACCATTGGGATCAGCGTCAACAATTCTGCTCCCAACTATACCGCCCTTCAGGATTTATTGAACAGTCTCCAAAACTGGGCTACCAACAACCACGTCACCATCAACCATACCAAGACCATGGTTATGCACATCAACCTCTCCTCAGACATTGTCCCACCTCCTTCCATTACTCTAGGTCCGAACACACTCCAGGTTGTAGATTCCACGAAGCTCCTCGGCGTCACCATAGACAACAAACTAAATTGGAAACCACACGTCAATGAAGTTGTCAAATCCTCCAGTTTCCGTCTCCACCTCCTCCGCCGACTCAAGTCCCTCGGAGTTCCTGCACACGAGCTCCTCAGTGTTTACACAACATTCATACTTCCCAAGCTCACCTATGCCTCCCCCACCTGGTCTTCCTCCCTAAATGCCACACAACGTAAACACCTAGAAAAAGTGCAAAAGAGGGCATGCAAGATTATTCTCTCCCCCTCCTACTCCACATATCAAGAAGCGCTCAACACACTGACCCTTTCGACTCTCACTGACCATCACCACGACCTCATCTGCAAATTTGGTAAGAAGCTTCTACACCATCCCCGACACCGGCTCCTACGACCACCCGAGGTCCCTTGTCCGAGAATTGCTGTTCGACACCACAACCGCATCCAGCCCATACGTGCACGAACTGATCACTATAAGAACAGCCCAGTCCCAACCATTGTAAAAATTATCAATAACTTGTAATACTGTAACACTGTCACTATGTTGAAATGAACTGTAGTTTGAGCTTTTCCCCATCTAAGTTATTATATGTCTTATTTGTGTCACTTATGTTACTTGTATATTATTTGTAATTCGTAACCCATTCCCCAAATATGTAACTGTATATTTTCAGCCTTCTGGCTGCCAAGCTCTTTCAATAAACCGTTAATTATTATTATTATTATTAATTGACTTGAATAAATACTACAATACCTTATTTCTAAATATTTTCATTAAAATCCATCCAAATCATTTTCCTTGTCATCGTCTGCAGCACCAAACAGCTTCTCCCAGTCCTCTCCTTGAACAGGGTTAGAGGGTACGTGTTTTTCGAATCGTTTTCAGTTAAAAAACTGTTACATCACACGTATATTTTACCTAAACTGCACCTGAATGAATATATTCTCGGAAATAAATAGTAGTTTTGCTAAAACGTGATGTATTTTAATGTAAAATAGGAAAAAATACATGCTGAAAACAAAAGACTTTACCTAAGCTTCCGATGTTCTTGAAATGTTATTCGTTTTTTAATAGTTTTCGGTTAAAATACTGTTACAGTAGTACCCCGATTTACGCGGTCAATTGAACCCACAGGGTACGGCGGAAAGTGAAAACCGCGTAAAGTGAACAACAGAACATATGGGATTAATTCCAATAGAGACTGGCCCGACCCCCAAACTCCACTTTTTCCGACACAATACCTATGTTGTAGTAAAAATAACATCTAAATTTTATGATGGTATGCTCACACAATTAATATTTAAGAGAAATACAGTTGCCAGGTTAATGTCCATTCAAATAATGAACTCAAATCCCCCCACCCCCTCTTCCCAGCTCACTAGCTCCGACCTCCCTGATTAATGTTTGGGTGAAAACTCTAGATTTTAACATTTAGAAATAAATAATACCTCAGACTAAAGTTAGGATAATATAATTGACATTTCTGGATTCCTTGCAGGTCAGGGAATACTTTGAATGTAAGCTTCATATATTTTGCACAAAAGATAAAATATTTGCTTTGTGTAAACCAAATTATTACTTTAGATCTAAAATTTGTATGTCTAATGCAAAATCCATGATGTTTATATTCAAAATGATCATCATATTGTAAGAATTCCAGCAATGTAATTTATATTCTGGCCAGGTAATTTGTATGAATTTTATGAGCTAAAACATATATCTTCAGTAAATAAACAAAGAAATATTCTTTAAGGACACTATCTGTCAATCAAAATACTCCGCCCTAGCTGGGTCGGTCAGTCCCTCCTTACCAGAGAAGCATTGGGAGAAAATAGTATTTTTACATCTTTAGTAATAAATAATAACTCAGACTAAAGTTAGGATAATACAATTGACATTTCTGGATTCCTTGCAGGTCAGGGAATATTTTGAATGTAAACTTCATATATTCTGCACAAAGGATAAAACATTTGCTTTGTGTAAACCAAATTATTACTTTAGATCTAAAATTTGTATGTCTAATGCAAAATCCATGATGTTTATATTCAAAATGATCATCATATTGTAAGAATTCCTGCAATGTAAATTATATTCTGGCCGAGTAATTTGTATGAATCTTATGAGCTAAAAAAAAAAAAAAAAAAATTATACAGTATTACCCCGCCTAACACGGTTTCACTTAACGCGTTTTTTCATATACGCGGTGCCTCGCCAGAGCTGAACTTTCACTTAACACGGATTTTTTCCACAGAAACGCGGTGAGTGTCCAGCTCGAGACGCTATTTTTAGATTTGCCCCACCCGCCACCCTGCCTGTTTTAGCTCATAAAATTCATACAAATTACCCGGCCAGAATATAATTTACATTGCTGGAATTCTTATAATTTGGTGATCATTTTGAATATAAAAATCATATATTTTGCATTAGACATACAAATTTTAGATAAAATGTTTTCTCTGAGTAACTATGTTATCTTTTGTGCAAAATATATGACATTTATATTCAAAATATTCCTGGTCTTACAAGGAATCCAACAATGTCAATTGTATTATCCTAACTTTAGTTTGAGGTATTCTTTATTAAAATTTAGTGGTTTTCCCCCAAAAATTTCTCAGAGAGGGAAGAGCCAGCAGTGTAGTGTGAGAAGAGGGGGAGGGAGTTGAGTCCATTATTTGAATGGACATTAACTTGGCGACTGTATTTTTCTATTTCTCTTAAGTATTAATTGTGTGCATGTACCATCATAAAATTAAGATGTTATTTTTACTACAACATAGTTATGTGTCGTCAAAAAGTGGAGTTTGGGGGTCGGGCCGGTTTCTATTGGAATTAATCCCATATGTTCTGTTGTTCACTTAACGCGGGACCCTCTGGGTTCTATTGACCGCGTTAAGTGGGGTACAACTGTACTTCACTGCGTATATGAGTAGATGCACCGCGGAAAGTGAAAGTCTGGTTCTGGCAAGGTACCGCGTAAATGAGAAATCGCGGAAAGTGAAACCGTGTAAAGCGGGATAATACTGTATATTACACAATGATATTCTATTCATACTGTGCTTATTCATACTGTGCTTGACATAATACATTCACGGAAATGTAATATTTTTGCTGAAATTTCGTACTTATTACAGTGGAAAGTGGGATAAAATCGTGACGAAAACAATGACTTTGAATATAATGCAATATTAACCCCTAAATCGGTTAATTTGGACAATCGGCTAAAACGGACACTCTTCCCCCTCTATTAGTCCGAATTAACGAGGGTCGACTGTATTGTGAATACTTAGTTTTTTTTTGCTTTTTTATGCTTTTATTATTTTTCCTAAATATTCTCTGCTGAAACCAACTTGTCAATCAGTACAGTAAGTCAGTGCTCAACGTCGTCCCTCTTAACGTTGCTTCGGTACTATGTCGCTAAACTTTAGAGACCTAAAATTCATTTAACGTCCCGGTAATCCGATACTACGTTGTTTTGCGTCATCACCCTCTCTCGTCTGGCCGCGCTACACTCTCTCGGTATGGCACAGAGTCTCAGTGACTCACCACCCTCCTCCCCTCCCGCCATCTGCCTCCTCTGCTTCACTACCCACCACAACTCGCTCTACCACCTCCGCCCATCGGTGAGTACAGTAGAACGTCGATATAACACGAAATACGTTCCAAGAAAGGTCACTTTAAACCGAATTCGCACTAAATCGAAGTGTTGTTTCAATGGAATAATTTAGTTTGGTACTTGAGAGAAACACAAAATACTAATAAGACTGAGAGTCTACCTAGATGCACCTCAGCCCATCTCCTAGAACAAACAAAACATTGTTTTTTGAAGTATTATGTTAAAAAAACACTCATAAATCAACACAGCTAAGATTTGAGGACGTGAAATGGTCTGTGTACTAGGGATCAGCTGATGTGAGGGTCACGTGGCGCAACTGCGCAGGTTTCCCAAGTCTGTGCTTATGTTTTCAACTTTACCACCACTGGTGGGTAGAATTTTTGTTTAAATTCAGAAACATTAATTAAAATATATATGAACAGTAAGTAAGTGTTGCTTTCATATTCTTATGTAGAGTAATGACGATATGTTTTCACATGTGCGCACTTACATACGCGATCTCACTTTTTTCTCTACCATTAATGGTTAGCTACTTACACTGTTCCATTTATTAACATTAAATAACATTACTTAAAACAACCATCTTAATTTTTTACGTTAATTTTAGTACAGCTACAACCAGGTCTTATTTTCTTTAGTTTTATATGTACATAGAACCAATTAGTCACTGGTTTTGTAAACATTAACGAAAACAATGCCGTCTCATCTCGTGTGTTTTATTATTCTGCGTATTATTAACCCTTAAGCCCCGGGCTAGGGTGCTGTTGGCAGTACCCCCATGCGAGGTTAAATCGAGAAAAAATCAACATTTCCAAAAATAATAAATAAAAAATAAATAAATAAATATAAAAATAATAATAAAAATGGCGGGAAAATAGGCGGACGTTCGGGAACGTCACCCGGGGCCAAAGAATTGTATTGTTCATTTTGCACACATAAACATTAATTCAATCAAAAAGACATTCAGTAATAAACAATAATGAATCTTTTGTGCATAAGGGAAATGATGCTGTTTACACGATTGTGCACGTCTGAAAGTTGGCGGGCCGCTCAAACCCATCGAAATTTTAGTTTCTGCAGTCGAAATTTTAAATTGTGTAGTGTTTTTTTGTGTCCAAATAATAAATGTTGAACTAAAAACAAGTGAAATTTGAGAACCTACTGTACAATATTTAACCCTTCAATATGTCTTCAAGGAGACCACGAAGCAGTGAAAGTGGTGCTAGTGCTTCCAAGCGCAAGGACAAGTCACCATCTATCCAGGAACAGGGTGAATTTCCGTGGTCCAGAAATTTCCATGACACAGCTAAAATTAAGGGATGCGAAATGGTCTGTTTACTAGCAATCAGCTAATGTAAGAGGGTGGTCGCATTGGTGCCACTCACCACCCGCCTGACTCACCCAGCATTCGCTTTCCTCTCAACTTATTTTTTAATTACTTTATGCTATCTAAAATAGATTTTCACTCAACTTTAGTTAGGCAATTCATCCCCTGAAGATGCAGAGCCCTACTAGACCAGCTCATCATCCACATCACTGTCTAGTGCTGTGGCTGTGGATGTATCTGACACACGGGAAACACCATTTCCACGCTGCAGTGCTTCCAGCACATTGTTTTTCTGCTCCAGTGTAATTGCTTGCCTTGATTTCTTGGTCTTTGGAAGTAGTTAATGATGTAGTGGTTGGCCTCTTGGACATAGTGGCGATGGTTGATGCACGTGGTAGAAGGATATATTGTCACAATACAGGCATCCCCGTGTTACGGAAGCCCGGGTTACGGAATTTGTAAATTATGACCAATAATTTCGCGTTACGGCCCGTAATCCGCCCTTACGGAAATTGGGGTAAATTTTAATAAACACAAGGCCTCACACATTCCATTCAGACTGACAGACTTGACAAGTTTTACCAACCATAAAGACAGTTGAAGCTTTAAACATCACTCACAATGGATCTTGAATATTCCAACTGTAATCAGACATACCTAAGTTGCATCAACAATTGCAACCCCAGTTGCAATATCAAATTCTGTGTCACCGCTAAAAAATAAAACAGTAGTCCGTGGTACACTCTTAAGATTAAGAGAAAACAGACGACTCACGCGGCCTTGAAGTGAGAGAAAACGGACTCCTATGACGGGGCACTCAAATAAAGAGACATGGCTAACACATGTTTTGTGGACTACCCACTATACAGTATTGTAGTGGAATTCTCCCCTACAAACGCTGTTTCTCGCTACCTAGCCGACCCCACCTATTCCCCAGTGTATGCCTCGTGACCTAGGTCAACCAGCGCCGCCATACACCACGGAGCGGGGGTCAACTACTAAGCCACGCCTACCCCCGCTATTTAAGACCTGACCTCGCGGTGATCTCGCTCTCTCTCTACCAACAGCCACAGCCAGCAACACCTCCTCCACCGCCGCTGCCCGGTGGGCCTCGCTCCTCCTCCTGCCTGGCGGTCCTCTCTCCCGCTGGCGAGCATGGCGACCCACAAGCTGTCCTCCTGTGAGCATCCTCACCAACCAGCTCTCTCTACATCACGCTTGTAACCACGCTGCCTTCCCAGCACCAAGCTGCATTGTACATTCAATACAACATGTATATAGAGAGCACATTGTGAGTTTCCTTTCTCCATCCCATCCTGAGTGTGAGCCAAACAATCTCAAACCCCACAAATGGTGACTCCCGGAGATTCGCACTCACACAGGATGGAGGAGAAACTGATCACGCTCCCAGTCTTCAAGCAACATGGAAGACTGGCTTATCCACCCAGAAGCAGCTGTCATCGACTCTACAACTACAGTTTCTACACCGCAGGTCAGACACCCTAGAGCAGCTCTGCTACTCTAAGCAGACACCAGCTCCTCTTCCTGCCCCAAGCACCACGTCCTACCGACCCCAGCACACCCGTCCTGCCTCAGACGCCGACCCCGGCCCAGCAGTAACCCCCGCCGCCCTGACGCGGCCTCTGTTCCTGAATGCGGACCCACACACCCTTCTTTTCTCCCTCAGGTACTCCCTGCTAATGTCCTGCACCCTGCTGCTGTCGTGGACCCAGCTGCTGTCACGAGCCCTCATCCGCTGCTGCTGACACAGCCCTTGCTACTGACCCAGGCCCACACACACCCCAGCAGGCGCATCTGGCGACTCTGTACCTGCCGTGAGGGAAGCACAACATTCATCGCCTCCACACACACTTATTCTCCCTCTCTACTCCCACAGATATTGTGTATCTAGACATTTGTCGCCAGCGACCGGCTCATCCACGCCATCGCCGTTGTCTCACATGAGGCACGCACTGCCCGTTCTGCCTCACATGTGCTAAGCAACTCTGCAGACAACAAGTCTCCTACACAGCCTGGAGGGAAGGGGGAGTACTGCAGTGGAATTCTCCCCTACAAACGCTGTTTCTCGCTACCTAGCCGACCCCACCTATTCCCCAGTGTATGCCTCGTGACCTAGGTCAACCAGCGCCGCCATACACCACGGAGCGGGGGTCAACTACTAAGCCACGCCTACCCCCGCTATTTAAGACCTGACCTCGCGGTGATCTCGCTCTCGCTCTCTCTCTACCAACAGCCACAGCCAGCAACACCTCCTCCACCGCCGCTGCCCGGTGGGCCTCGCTCCTCCTCCTGCCTGGCGGTCCTCTCTCCCGCTGGCGAGCATGGCGACCCACAAGCTGTCCTCCTGTGAG
This sequence comes from Homarus gammarus, assembly GCA_958450375.1. Taxonomy (NCBI): domain Eukaryota; kingdom Metazoa; phylum Arthropoda; class Malacostraca; order Decapoda; family Nephropidae; genus Homarus; species Homarus gammarus. The sequence goes on along the minus strand of CAUDMG010000652.1, from coordinate 33,795 downwards.
CATCCTCACCAACCAGCTCTCTCTACATCACGCTTGTAACCACGCTGCCTTCCCAGCACCAAGCTGCATTGTACATTCAATACAACATGTATATAGAGAGCACATTGTGAGTTTCCTTTCTCCATCCCATCCTGAGTGTGAACACCAAACAATCCCATACCCCACAGTATCCTTTTCATCACCTTGTAATAAACCTCGTCATGCCTATGTGTGTTTCTGATAATTACCATAACATTATATATTTATATATTTAGCGGTTGTACAATAGGGGGCAGTGAAATTTTGCTCAAAGCTGCACTCTTCAGGCATTGTTCCTTATACATATCTAAGACTCCATGCCAAATTTGAAGCCGATATGTCGAGGTTTAGTCTGCCGCATTTTCTACTGAAATTTTTAAATTTACCTACAGTACTAGCCAAACAGCCGCTGTGGCGGTGCAATGTTCTGTTCAGTGTTTATCAACTTTTTTTCATATCTCTTATTTCATTTAAGTTGTCTTGTTGCAGATGAGTATTGTGCTATGTCTACATTGATTATCAGGGCTCTGACAGACACCAGTTCACAGAACCGGACAAGACTCCCTACACTGGCTGCCGCTTGTGACCGATACTTGATTAGTGATTATGCTGGAGCTGCCATTGCTACTGCCACCTTAACTGACTATGGCATTATCACAAAGGATGACAAGAGTCAGGTTATTGGACCACATAAGCTGCGGGATGCGAGACAAAAACACCGATTTAAGAGGCAAGAAATTGAGATGGCTAGTTTAGATAATTTGACGTCACTCTATTTTGATGGTAAGAAGACCGCCACTCGTGTGATGATAAAGAATGAGAAGACCGAGAAATGGAGTTCGAGGATGATGGTGAAAGATCATTATGTCATCATGGTTGAGCCTGACAATGAATATCTCACACATGTGACTCCCAAGACTGGACACGGAAAGCAGATTGCCAAAACTATTCACGAGTTTCTGGTGGAGAAAAATCTAACCCAGCAGCCCATTGTGTGTGTTGGTTGTGATGGAACCAATGTAAATGTAGGATCAGAAAATGGAGTCATTCATCATCTTGAAATGTTACTTGGTCACCCGCTCCATTATTTCATATGTCAGCTTCACGGAAATGAGCTGCCTTTCCGCGCAGTTTCTTATCACTATGATGGTAAACCAAGTGGTCCTGAGCATTGGCGTGGTCCCATTGGAAAGCAGATCAAGGAGTCTTTGTCTGAGCTTCCAGTTGTCGCCTTCCAGCCAGTCAGTTTCCCTGTGTTTAATGATGAAGTGGAGAAAGATCTGCCCTGGGATCAGAAATACCTGTATAGGATTTGTAAAGGAGTTATCACAGGTGTTGTTGAAGATGAGATGGCCGCTATTGAGCCAGGTCCTCCCTGTGTGTCAAGGTGGAACACCTTATGGAGTAGAATCCTCAGGCTGTATGTAGCAACATCAAGACCCAGCCATGAGTTGAAAAGAATTGTCATTACAATAATAAAGTTCAGTGCTCCAATGTGGTTTTACATCAAGATACACCCTTACGTAACACACGGCTCAAGGAACGTATTCCAGTCCCTGCTATATATGAAACACCTGAATAGTGAGGAGGAGACGATAGTGAAGAAGGCTGTCCAGAGAAATGCATACTTCGCCCACACAGATCAACTTCTTCTTGGTATGTGTGCAGATGAGGACATGACTGTTAGAGAAAAAGCTGTCTCAATGATAAGAAAAATTAGAGAGGAGAATCAGCAAAAGGAAGAATGCACTGGCAGATCTGAAGAGGAGGAGGAAGATTCTGATGCTGCTGTTGACGAGAATTTGTTAAACTATACTGATGAGGAGGGTAAAGATGGAGATGGGAATGAGGATGTGCCTCCTGTAGTCAACATGAGAAAGGTGGTGACTCCGAAACTAAAGTGGCAAGCAAAAAACTATCATTCCATGATTAACTGGAGGAATGAACTCAAGACTGAGCCTCCTTACATTGCTTCTCTGTCAAATCTACAGGTTAATGACATTCTTGAGACACCATTAGTGGTGCCCAAGTGGCCAAACAGCACTCAGGCGGTCGAGAGAGGCATAAAAGTGATGACTGAAGCTTGCACTGAAGTGACGGGATACGAATCGAGAGATGGATATATTAGGCAAAGATTATTGTCTAGGAAAATGATGCCAAGGTTCCGCACAAAAAAGAATTTCAATATGAACTTGTAATGATTTTCTATACGGTGTACCTGTAAAATAACATGTGAATTAAATTGATGTCACCCATGTAAAATTTATCATTATCCTGGAAAACATTAAATGACACCTAATTTTTGGTATACACTAAAAGTTGACAAAAAGTCGTTCGCGATGCGGCAGGGTAAGTATGCATGAAATGGCATGAAATTTTGCACGGGTGTTTGTTACAGCCATACAAACGATGCCTGAAAAGTGCAGCCTGCAACTCAAATAAAAGTCTTTTTTCCCTGCCCCCTATTGTACAAACACAAGGCCTCACACATGCCATTCAGACTGACAGACTTGACAAGTTTTACCAACCATAAAGACAGTTGAAGCTTTAAACATCACTCACAATGGATCTTGAATATTCCAACTGTAATCAGACATACCTAAGTTGCCTCAACAATTGCAACCCCAGTTGCAATATCAAATTCTGTCACCACTAAAAAATAATACAGTAGTCCGTGGTACACTCTTAAGATTAAGAGAAAATGGACGACTCAGGCGGCCTTGAAGTGAGAGAAAACGGACCCCTATGACGGGGCACTTAAAGGTGTGGGTAATTAGAGGAGTGGTAACATGCACCAGTGTTGCTAAACGCTCCTCAACAGCTGCTGTTTATTTCGCCACCAGGCAATCACACAATAAGACCCTCACTGACTGCATGTTGTCTTAATTCCTCTGTGTGCGTGTGTGTGTGCATGTCAGGAACACACCTCAACATCACACACACAGACCCCCAGCACCACCAACACACACCCTCCAACACCACCAACACACACCTTCCATCCAACACCACCAGCACAAACGCTCCAACATGTATTATTACTGTATATATTCTCGTATGATCAGCCTCTTATGGTGTATGGTTTATCATTTATAATACAAAATATTAAATACTACTATTAAAAACAACACCTATATATACCCGTGGTCAGTAATTTGTATAAAAATTAAGTGACAAGCGAAATAATCAGATAGAAATAAGTACTGTATTTTACTGTATATGAAGGGTACTGGTATTAATAAGATCAAATTATTACAGTAACTTATCTTTATTAATTAATAAATACCAGGACCAAATTAACTATATATTTTGTCTAGTTACAGTAAGAATGACAGAGGCAGGGTGGAGGTGGAGAGTGGGAAACAAACCTTTTGGGGGGGGTGAGACATTAGTTTCTCTCCCCAAGGGTCTCCATCCCTCCTCTACCACCTGTCTCTCTATGTACAGAATTAAACAAAGAATTTGCTAGAAATACTCTGCAACATTTGATACCATAATATCCTGACCACTGGGGTTAGTTATAAGTCTCTCCTCGACTTACGACAGCCCGGACATACGACGGCCATAGTCGTATAAAATATTACGTATTTTCGAGTCCCGATGTTAGTGATCTCGCTGTGTACTGACAAAATTTTTGCATGTAATTCCCTTTAAAATGGCTGGCAAGTGTAGAAGTGAGAGTTCTCGTGGTGCTGAGAAGAAAAAGAGACACCTATTTTCGAATTTCCATGTATTATTTTTGCCTTTTTGACTTAGGTTCTGGCCATTGAGACGGAACCCCGTCGTAAGTCGAGGAGAGACTGTATAGACTTTTCCCAGCAATTTTAACAGATGGAAATGTGAAAAGAAAGTTATCTGTAAATCTTCATTTGTATCAGGTATTTGTAGATTTAAAAATAAATGTTGTAGGTATGGCATTAATAGATTGTAATGGGTTATAAGTACAGCAGTTGTACAGGTAAATCGAGCTTTTATTTTTATAATAAATATTTCTTTAATTAATTAAAAATAATAATGTGTTTAAGTAAGCAATAACATATTTTTAATTCTGGGTTTGGGTTACGTAGAATTTAGCCTACTGGAGACAGCAACTGGGGATTCAGGACGCAGGCTGATTTTGGAGCAATTTTTCACACAAAAAAGTGTCTTATATGCCATAAAATACAATAATTATTGATGACTGACCTGCCGGCGATTTTTCGTAGAGAACGATTATAAAAATACCGCAATTTCATTGTGTTTTATACAGTAGTGGAAACTTTGTAGTTTGTCCAAGTATGTTAAAAAGTGGTCATTTATAATTTTACCCTAACCTTAGTTGCTAAGAAAAAAGAGGGTTAAGATTTAGAAGTTGCCAACAACTACTTATACAGTATAGTCTCGATTTACACGGTCAATTAAACCCGTGGAGGTCCGTGTAAAACGAGGAACACGTAAACGAAATAACAGAACATATGGGATTAATTGTCGGTCTGGCAAGGTGCCGCGTAAATGACCAAACGCTTAAACGAAATCCGCGTAAATCGAGACTATACTGTATATTGAATCATACAGAGAGAAAGAGACAACAACAATAAAAATAACTTATTGTATAAAGTTTCTGACAGAAATGTATATTTTTCAAGTATTTTAACAAAATTACTCACAATATTAGTTGTTCAAAGTGGGCAGGGCTTTGAAGTGGAGGAAAAATATGGGGTAAAATACTTAAAAAGAACACCAAACAAACCTTTGAAAACCTTACACAACTTTTCATAACTAGTAAAAGTTAATATTTAGTAGTTGCCAACACTAACTGAATAATGAGTCGTATATAGGGAGAAAAAGAATATAAATTACAAATAATGAATTCTATAAATTTTCCATCGGAAATTAATAGTTTTGAGCTATTTTAACTTTTATTTTATAATATTCGGCCAATCAGCATGAGTGTTGATGTGACGTAATACTAGTGCGCCAATCAGCACATCTCGATTCACAGGCAGTTGGAAGATGGTGTCTGTGTAAGAGGGATGTACTTTGACTGACTGGCACCATATTCAGTGCATTTTGGACAATGAAGCAGCAGCCATTGTCATTTATAGGGCTCACAGTCTTCTTGTTTCATCTGTTAAGTGTTCAGGATGTAATTTAGTGTCAGTACCATGTTGATCACCATACTGTACATGGTACTGTGGTAAGAGACAGACACCAATGAAGAGATCAGGTTGGTATGGATTACTGTATCCTCCTGCATCTATTACTTCGGGGTTAGGTTAGGCAGGTTAGGTAGGTAAGGCTTTTTCTGGTTTTGAATTTTTTGACCTTCCACTTCTTTTCAATATCTCAACAATGGCTCATTTTCAACAGCAACCAAGGTCATATTTGTATTTAACACAATGATTAACACAATAAAACACATTTTCAAAAGTCAATTAGGTGTTGGCAACTACTAAATATTTACCTGTAAAAATGTTAAGAATCACTTTCGAGTTTATGGATCCCTCCTCATCTAAGCACTGAAAACTACACCATCACAGACTAGACACCGAAAATATGAATGAGGTAAACTTTATAATTTTAGGATTTTTAAAGGTTAGGAACCATTAGGTTAGGCTTCCAAAAATTTGTTTAGTTTTTTTTTTTTGGTATTAGGGATACAGTCACATCTGCTGCAACACGTGTTTTGTCAATGCAAATTGGTTGTAACGCGATTGATGAATAGGGAAACGCAGTTTGTAAAACGCGAACTTTTGCATATGAATGTTGGCTATAACATAATTCCATCCTCAACGTTTTAAGCATGGAGCGGGGTTATGCAACGTTTTCAGTTCACGTTCGACATCACATGTTCAATTGATTCGTGGCTTTTGTTTCTGAAGTGTTTTTTGAAAGGTACTCTGAAAATTTCTTTCTTTTTGGGCAAATTTAGCTGTTACCCATAAATACTGTATGTAAAGAATAAGTAAAAGAATGTTTTGCAGTGCGGACTAATACCAGTAACGGTTTATACCAACGCTCTCTGTTTACATCGTGATCAGTTGAATCGCGTAGTTTCTATCGATTGCTCATTGAATTGTGTGTGATTTTCGCTGTTTTCTCCAATTTTGTTGTGTTAACCATGAATATGGAAAGACAAGGTTAGAAGAATGTTTCCAAGAAGCATTCTGGTGATCGAATTGCTGCTGGTGAATGTAAAAGAAAGGCTATAACACTATTGCTGGAACAAGCTTGAGTGCTAACAAATCTGTGATCACGGCCAAAGTAATAGGCACCTAGCCCCATTTTCTCCGTAAGCCCTGTTATTTTTATTACACAAATTTCTACAATGCTAGGTTTCACAAGAACGCAGCTATCGCGTTGTAGCAGAAATGACTGTACTGTATTACAGTTTCAGCCACAACTTTGTTAAAGCCATTTTGTGTTTACCATTAGTTATATCTTGTTAATAGGAACAACTTCTAATACCACTTCCGCCACAAATGGATATTAACCGAGAAAGAAAATTCACGTAAGAAATTAAAAATTTTCTGCAGTCATAGCATGTCATCTGTGTTACAGCCGACCCGTTCAGTCTGAGCATACGCTCAAATCAACAAAAAACGTAAAATTACATCATGATGCTTCAACACAGTTGCTTTAATTGGTACCAAATAGGTAGTAGGCAGCTACCAAACAGGGAGGTACTACTGCCTGGGAAGATAGTGGAAGCATAATGTATTGTCTAATGGTAAACCCTGCTGCCATATGGCATCACAAAAATTGTGACCAAGTCCCAGGTTGCTGATCTGACTTTCTGCCTCATTTACACACAATTGCAGGGTTTCAATTGTTTCTCTTACCCTTGACAACACAACATACATATATTGCTTCTCACTATTATCTATTTTTTCTTTTTTTGTATTTCTTTATGGTTCCTTGTTGTTATTATTATTATTAGTATTGCAGTGTTGCTATTATTATTGTTTCAATTATTATTTTATTATTTATATTTTTGTATTTTCATTATTTTTTTTTTTTACTTATCTGAAGTATTATTACATTATTATTACATTCCCCCCCCTCCCCACCCAGGCCCTGATGTGGGTCAGTGACCTGTGCCCGTAAAAAGAAAAAAGAAGATATCAAAATAAGAACTTTCCGTTTAATATAGTGGGGATGGCTAGGAAGTTAGGTAAGGTTAGGAAGGTTTCTTCGGTTGGTTAGGTCAAATTCGAATGAATCATACTAAATACCATGTGAAAACAAAAATTTGTGGTTGAACGCCTATACAGTGGTCCCTCGGTTAACGAACACAATTCGTTCTAGAGTCGTTTGTTAACCGAATCCATTGTTTCAATGGGATATTGGGTAATTGGTTCCAGCTCACAGAAAAGTACACACAAAGTAAAAAAAAGCAGTAAAGTATACTTACTTTGAGGTGTATATGTAGAAGGTTCCTGGTTGATGATGATGGGAATTAGAAGTGGGGGTGGAGGAGAAGGGAGAAGAGAAGGAAGTGGGGGTGGAGGAAAAATCACCTTTCGGGGGACCCATGCTTGATGCAGTAATTTCACCAATAAAATTTGAAGTTCACTAGGTGTAATTCAAGATTATTTTATTTAATCCAACACTGCACTGCACTATATACAGTTGGTCCTCCTATTACGCGGTCCCACAATCCGCGTTTCACCGTTAATGCGGTGCCTTGCCAGAACCTAGCATTTTCACATTCCGCAGTCGTGAACCCCATTACGCGGAGAGCGGCTGGCAAGCCGCGCCATTTTTGGATCCAAACCTCCCGCCATCCGCCATGTTGTGTAAGAGGCGCGAAAATGGTGCGCACAAGGTCGCCCAGGCATCAAAACATTACCGAGTTCTTCACCCACCACCCACTACAGCCGGCCCAAGTCAGTGATAGTGATAATTATAGTGAGGATATGGACTTATATGAACTTTGGGGGGTTTGACAAAGAGGCCCTGCAAGCCTCTGTGGTGGATAGTGATACAATTGATACAAGTGATACAGGTGAGGGCCAATAATCTGCCCTCTGCCTCGGAACCAACCGCCCATCCCCGTGTGCCCAGCCATCTTTTCTACTAATGTAAGTGTTAAAAAACCTAATATTATTGATATTTCTCTTAATTATTAATTGTGTGTGCATGCCATCATAAAGTTAAGATAATATTTTTACTACAACATAGTTGTGTGTCGTCAAAAAGTGGAGTTTGGGGATCGGCCCGGACTCCATTTCAATTAATCCCATAAGTTATGTTATTCACTTTACGCGTTTCTCACTTTCCGAGGTACCCTCCGGGTTACATTAACCGCGTAATACGAGGACCAACTGTATTATCAATATGTTAACTAAATTTCTGAATGACCAATAATTTTAATGTAAAAATGCAAAAATATTCAAGACACCAACAAAATCGATGCTCACTACACTGTAAACAACGCCAAACTGACGCCTGGTTGGCGAGTCAAGCGGCTGATGGGCGCACAAAAAACTAGTTCTCTGTACTGCATATATTATCATTATGTTAACTAAATTTTAAAATGACAAATAAATTTAATAAAAAAAAAATGCACAAATATTAAAGTGCACAACTTTCTTGATATTTACTCCACTGGAAACGAATGTGAACATAGAACAGATTACTGAATTGGCAGACTGGCCCATCAGCTGATGCTCTGTAGTAAGAATTTCGTTAATCGAAGTTTTGTTCGTTAACCAAATCAAAGATCCTTATGGTAGGTAATTCGTGAACCGAAATTTTGTTAACCGAACCGTTCATTAACCGAGGGACCACTGTAAGGGATTTATTCGTCCTAACTTCGAATACTGCTCTCATATTTGGGGTGGCTCTTCTGTCCAACTGTTAGATAGGGTGGAATCAATGGCATTTCGTCGTATTAACTCTCCTCCTTTAGACTACAATTTCTCTTCCCTTTTTCTCTGCCGCAATGTTGCTTCACTCTCTTTCTTTCATAGGTACTTTAACGGGCAATGTTCGGTGGATTTGGCATCCTGTGTACCACCGGCAAGGCCATGGGATCGTAACACTCGTCTTGCCCACGGTGCCCACCGTTTCTGTGTGGATGTTGGCCACACTAGAATAACCCATTATAGTACATCCTTCTTTCCTCACACAGCCAAACTCTGTAATTCTCTGTCTTCTTCTGTGTTTCCATCCTCTTCCAATCTGTCTCACTTCAAAGAAATGGTTTTCTGGCATCTTTTTGGTGTAGATTAATAGTCCTTTTCTCTTCTATTATTAATTTCATTTTACTCTTATTTTTTCGCCCCCTAAGTCCCGTTTTAGTCGTTGAGCTGTGCCCGAATAAAAAAAAAAAAAAAAATTGCTGAAACTGTAAATTTACTGTTTTTTAAGTTTAACCACATTTTCCCTCTACTTAAAAACCCTACCCATAATTGAACAAGTAATAGTGTTGGTAATTTTATCAATTCAAATGCTCAAAAAATATAAATTTCTGACGGAAAAGCTATAGAATATTTTCTTCTTCTCTTTCTTCCTATAAAAGACTCAATATTTTTACTTCTTACTTTTATCCTCTTCGCCACTGATTGGCTCATTAGCTGCTTGGACGATCGGTCACGTCTCTGTTACGCAATGTTGGCAAGTACTGGGCATGCACTGGTATAAGTCGGTGTAGCAGAAGCCATGATAGAAGACCTCACCAGCCTAACCTTACCTAACTTCCTAGCTGTGGGGCTCTTCCCCGGACCCCCCCCCCCCCCCCCCCCCCCCCCCGCATATTAAAGAAAAAGAGCTCACTATGATATGGTGTAATTTTACATTTTTTGTGGACACGAGAGCTGCTCGATCCGTGCAACTCATATAGTACACTGAGCGCAGTCCTCGATCGGAGTGCAGAGCAGGGAAGTGTTTTGAAATGTGTCAATATGATTGACTGTTTACATACTAGGATGAGACGTTGCCACCGCAGTACCACGAAAAAGACAAAGTAATCCGGGTGGGGGGGGCGTTGAACCTCATGGCTAAGAAGTTAGATAAGGTTAGACAGGGTTCTTTGGTTAGTAAGGTGGGGTGCCAGTGAACATAAGAACCTAAGGAGTCTGCAATAGGCCGGTTGGCCTGTGCATGGCAGCTCCAGTCGAGAGTTACTACCACTCTCTATGATCCATGAATCTATCTAGCCTCCTTTTTGAAACTTTCCAGAGTTCCAGCACTTACTACAAAGTTGCTAAGCTTGTTCCACTCGTCCACCATCCTATTTGTGAACCAGTTTCTTCTTATCTCCCTCCTAAACCTAAACTTATCCAACTTAAATCCGTTCCTCCGAGTCCTATCCTGTTCGGATATTATAAGAACTTTATCTACATCCCCTTTATTGATTCCTTTCACCCACTTAAATACTTCTATCATATCTCCCCGCACACTTCGTCTTTCTAGGTAATGCAAGTTAAGTTTCTTTAACCTATCCTGACATGGAAGGTCTCTATGTCCCGGAATCATTTTCGTCATTCTTCGCTGCACCGATTCTAGTGAATTGATATCCATTCTATAATAAGGGCACCGGAACTGAACCACATAATCGAGGTGCGGCCTGACTAGCGCAAGATGTAGTTGCAATAAGACCTCTGCACTCTTATTACTTACACTTCTAGATATAAAACCCAATACTCTGTTTGCCTTATTTCGAACATTAATGCACTGTTTGCTAGGACGTAGGTCCGGGCTTACAAGTACCCCTAGGTCTCTTTCACAAGTCGACTTCTCTAGGTTGATGTTGTTAAGGCTGTATACATTGTCAGTATTTGTTCTTCCAATATTAAGTACGCTGCACTTGCTGGTGTTGAATTTCGTTTGCCATTTTTCAGACCACCCCTTCAGTTTATTTAGATCCTCCTGTAATGCATTTGCATCCTGCCCTGAATTAATCTGCCGGGTCAATCCATGTCAAGTTAACCAAAATAAATAAAAAAAAACATCAACCGTCATGAAATTGGCTAATATTTGGAATATAAATAGAACTTTTTAAGCTGATTTCAGAAAGGTTTTACTTTTTAAAATCGGATTTACCGTTGCAGAGTTATGGCGATTTGAAATTTGATCATTTCATGCTCGCTCAAGCGGAACGGTGACTGATTTTAAATCAACCCGAATTCAGATGCTTATTAAATGCCAACGAGTGTAGATATAAACTTAAAACTTATCAAATATAAAAGCACACATCATGCAGCTTAATATGCAATGGAAAAAATGTGGTTGCTATGGGTGGTGTGTGGTTGCTAGGGGTTTAAAGTACAACACATTTCATGTTCGGTCAACCGTAACGTGCTACGGAAATGACCATAACTTTCGCAGAACCATATGGATTTTTAATTTTAATGGCTCAAATGAAAGATCTAGTGTTTAGCTACAACTTCAACATAAAGACCTTCTGCCCTTTTGGGTTTTTCTTGACAAATATGAGCCTTAAAGTAACTGTCTGTTTATCTCAATATTTTTGATAGTTAACATAATTATTACAAATATATGTCTACAATGTTTATTAAAATACATTATTAAATTTATATTATATTCATGATAATCATGTTTCAGTTATTTTCACATATAATATTTAATAATGCACACAGCTGAAATTAAAAATCTGTAGATCATAATGGCATTTCTAATTCAAAAATATGGTCTGGTGATTGATTATTGACCAAACAAAAAACGATTTAAAATAACGAGGCTGACTTTATAAACTGCTCTTGGAAAACAATAAGATCAAATTATAAAAAAGCTTTCATTTTAATAATGCATTTGCAAGGCAATCACTCACTAATGCTATGTTTTCAAAAAGCAGTTTCACAAAGTTAGCCTTGCTTATTGTTTTAAATTTTTTTGTTCAATGGTCAATTATTGATCATATCTTTGAACTAAGATAGAATTTAGATATTAACTTTCTACTGTGGAAATTATTATGAGACATGATCAATCAATGATATTATATTTATAATTATGGATAAGACAAGACAACATATTTAAAAAAAACATTGAAAAGTGAAGACATATTATATGTATTAAATTGCCTACTACAGTAATAGTGAAAAATATTGAGATAAATCGACATTTACTTTGAGCCTCATTTTTGTCAAGAAAAACCCAAAAGGGCAGAAGGTCTTTATGTTGAAGTTGTAGCTGAACACTAGATCTTTCATTTGAGCCATTAAAATTAAAAATCCATATGGTTCTGCGAAAGTTATGGTCATTTCCGTAGCAGGTTACGGTTGACCGAACATGAAATGTGTTGTACTTTAAACCCCTAGCAACCACACACCACCCATAGCAACCACATTTTTTCCATTGCATATTAAACTGTATGATGTAAGCTTTTATATTTGATAAGTTTTAAGTTTATATCTACACTCGTTGGCATTTAATAAGCATCTGAATTCGGGTTGATTTAAAATCAGTCACCGTTCCGCTTGAGCGAGCATGAAATGATCAAATTTCAAATCGCCATAACTCTGCAACGGTAAATCCGATTTTAAAAAGTAAAACCTTCCTGAAATCAGCTTAAAAAGTTCTATTTATATTCCAAATATTAGCCAATTTCATGACGGTTGATGTTTTGGCCTGGTTAATTTGACACGGATTGACCCTGCCGCCCTATTTTGGTGTCATCCGCAAACTTGCTTATGTCACTGCTGATCCCAGTATGTAGATAGTTGATGTAGATTATGAACAAGAGTGGGCCTAGTACTGACCCCTGGGGAACCCCACTGGTTACACGGCCCCACTCAAATTTAACACCATCTACGCTGACCCTCTGCGTTCTATCGGTGAACCATTATTTTATCCAATTTAAAACTTTCCCCTCGATACCATGAGCCTTAATTTTTCTCAGAAGCCTCTGATGTGGTACTCTGTCAAATGCTTTGCTAAAGTCTAAGTAAATAACATCGTAATTTTCGTCATAACCTACTACCTCGAAGACTTTCCTAAAAAACGTCAGCAGATTTGTTAGACAAGATTTTCCCTTTGTAAACCCATGTTGCGAGTCGTAGATTAATTTGCTTTTCTCTAGATGCGATCGGATGCTATCTGCTATAATTGATACAAGAAATTTCCCCACTACTGACGTCAAACTGATCGGCCGGTACTTTGACGCTGATGCTCTGTCTCCCTTTTTGAATATGAAGTTGGCCCTTGGTGACTTCAGCCTAGTCACAGCGGTGATCTCGGTCCACATAGGATGTGGGCCGAGATCAACAATGATCTTAACAGTCAGGATTTAAATATGAGGCTTCTTTTTTTTTCCAGTTATAAGGAAAGATAATCAATTTCTATTTTATAGAAGTCCCTTATACTGTATACCATTTTTGCATTTTCTGTGCCGTTATTCATTCTAGAAATCACACTTTATGTAGCGCTTCTTGTCGATTTTGAACTTCTGATTCACAAAATTCAAAGTTTATTCTTTTAATATCGGGCTGACACCTCATTTCTACCACCACTGTGCTCACAAGCGGAAGTCACCAGCAATGGCTTCAAGCAATACCTGCATTGCTTGTGAATTGGAAGTGTGACACCAACAAGAAGCACTACAGTGCGACTTCTGTAATGCATGGCAGCACGGAAAATGCTACAGGGATATCAAGAGACTTCTATCAAAAAATGGTTAAAGGACAAGCTGAGGTGCACAACACAGCTCAGTACACTGCAACCCTAGATGAACCAGACCCCTTCAACGAATCTTCGCTGGTTGATCCGGAACCCAATGCAACGACTGCAGTGGTGGTGGAGATAAACTTTTCTATTCCAGCGATTATTCATATACAGTTAAGAGGAAATGTGCCAAGTCCACGACATTGAGATGTTCTCAATGATCCAGACTGATAACTGTGCAGCAACTGTTCGTCAGATTGGTGACCAACTCATTCCTGGACCCCAAGACCACACTCATCAGACAAACTTGGGATTGGATTTTGCTGCCTCCATTGCTTTGTAAGCAAAACTAACTGTAAATCAACAGCCATTCACTTCAGCTGCAGACATTGCCACTGGAATTTTTCTAGAATGTCTTCCCTCATGACCCGGTAGTGCAATTAAGTCAGTTGAATATGTTGCTCACAATCCAAACTATTACCGCCATAAGCACCATCCATAACATCCAAAGAATCTGGCTTTGAAGTGGAGTCGCAACACATTGCCGAGAATTTCTTACAGGGTGACATTCGGGTTGATGACGCACGCCACTAATTTTTCGCAACAGATGACCAACTTCAACTGCTCTCCAGTGAAAAGACATGGTAAGATGATGCCACATTTTACATAGTTAGAAAACCTTTCTATCAGTTATTCACTATTCAAGTGTTTGTACGTTATAAAGAAGCAACAAAACAGCTCCCAGTCATGCATTGTATTATATCTCGTTACCGGAAAAAAGACTAGGTTTCTGTGATTAAAGTCATCATTGATATGCTTCCCAGTGGCCCATGTGTGATGGACTTTGAAAAAGCTCTCTGGTGTGCTACAAGTTCTATGCTTCTGACTGTTGAAATAAAAGGGTGTGCATTCCATTTTACTCAAGCACTCTTCCGGAAAATACAAGAACCTGTATTGCAAACTCCCTACTCATCAGATGAGGGAACTCACAAGCTGCTTCGGAGGGTCATGACGCTTTGTTTTATTCCGGAACAATATATTCTGGGGATGTTCAAGGGATTAATGGCATCTGTGACCTCGGGACCGCTTCTCGAATTTGCGGGGTACACCAAGAAAACATGGATTAACAGTTCTATCTGGCCACCTAAGTCCTGGAGCATATATAAGCCAAGTGTGAGAACTAACAACGGCGTGAGGGGTGGCATAACTGTCTGAAGACGAAAGGAAAGGCACAGATATCCTTTTACACGATGATTCGGCTCCTACATGATGAAGCAACTTTAGTAACTACAGTACTCAGATTCGTCTCGTGTCTGAGGGAAAACTGAAGCGGTACCAACTCCGAACCTACAAACAAGGGTTTTTTCTACGTATGGGAAGATTATGAAAATGGTAGGCGAAGCGCCCTGCAACTTCTCTCTGCAATATTCAGACTGTATGGCCCATAAGAGTAAACTGTATATGTATATGATTTTAAATCCATGTGCTTAAAATAAAGTTATAATAAAAAAGCCTCAAAAAGCCTGACAGTTAATACCATTGTTGACATCAGCCCATCCTATGTGAGGCCGAGATTACCGAAACAGGCCGAGAACAAAACTGTAACTGGGCCGCGTTCACCAAGGGCTGACTTCACTTGTATCCAGTTGGTGAGGTCTTCTAACAACGCTTCTGCCACTTTTTTCTTATGGTTAGGTATAAGTTTAATTTAGAAATAACCAATTTTAACAAATTGTCCATAACTACAAGTGTCCACTATAAAACAGTGAAATTGTGGCGTTTTTAAATTCGTTTGGTATGAAATATGTGGCTGTGAAGCCATGGGCCAGTAACCACCACCTTCTAGGGCCAGTAACCACTACCATCAAGGGTCATGGGCCAGTAACCACCAACATCTAAGGCCATTGGCCAGTAACCTCCGGTATCTTGAGCCATGGGCCAGTAACCACCACCATCTAGAGCCATGAGCCAGTAACCACCGCCATCTAGAGCCATGGGCCAGTAACCACCGCCATCTAGAGCCATGGGCCAGTAACCACCGCCATCTAGAGCCATGGGCCAGTAACCACCGCCATCTAGAGCCATGGGCCAGTAACCACCGCCATCTAGAGCCATGGGCCAGTAACCACCACCATCTAGAGCCATGGGCCAGTAACCACCGCCATCTAGAGCCATGGGCCAGTAACCACCGCCATCTAGAGCCATGGGCCAGTAACCACCGCCATCTAGAGCCATGGGCCAGTAACCACCGCCATCTAGATCCATGGGCCAGTAACCACCGCCATCTAGAGCCATGGGCCAGTAACCACCGCCATCTAGAGCCATGGGCCAGTAACCACCACCATCTAGAGCCATGGGCCAGTAATGTCCTCAAACAAGGTAAGGTACAGTATAATATAACTTGTTAAGTATTTAGCGTCACCGATCTTGCTCCATATTTTGAAGCCATTTCACCGACATGTGAGAGGAAATTACTGGTATAAGGTGAGGTGATGCTAAGTGCTGATAACCAGGGCATCAACTAGTTATAAAGGGCAAAATAGGTTCCGTGTACAATAACAATATACACGCGTCCTTTACCTCAATCAATATTACGTATTTTCCACTTAAAAACTATTCAAGCCATGTCCTGTCACTTACCTTCTTGTCCTTGGTTTAAAAGAAATCTTTTATGACTCCATCAAAAGTCAATCATGGCTTTCCTACAACGAGAAAGGTATAAACCATTAAGTGTTTATCAAAACATTGTCTGAGCAGCCATAACTACAGTGGTGCGCATCTCCCACTGAGCAACGTTTACAAGACAAGTGAGCCGCCACACGCGTCTGCCTTCCTCAGACTGTTTATACGCTTTTGTTATTTTGTGTTGTATTCTCTAGGGTTGATGACAATATTCATACTCAGACTACTGTATAGTATTATCAAATTTTAAAAATACATTTCCAAAGCCGTATTATGAGTTTTCTACAGAATGTGTGCTACTTTCAGTTAACTAGAGATCAAGGAAAGTATGTAGGAGGAAGCATGTCTCTCATACTTTATTTTGAGGCCTCCGATTGGCCCGCCATCTAGTGGCTTGGCGTCACTAAAGAGAACGATTTTTTTATCTTTTAAGAGTAAACTATGATAGAAAATTAATATTTAGCGAAAACCGCGATATATCCATTACTCACAATTTTCCTTTTGATTAATTTCATGTACATTAATTATTATTGTATACAAAAACATAACTTCTGCATTCCCTTTTCCTCCTCTCTTCCGACCTGATAACTCTATAGCCAACTCTCCCCCTGACAAAGCCAATCTCTTTGGCACCTTATTCTCCTCTAACTCCACCTTAGACGATTCTAACTCTATCCCTCCTACCCCTGATCCTCCTGCTGAACCTATGCACTTTCCTATAATCTCCACTGGTAGGGTTGCTGGTGTGTTATCCAGGTTGGATGTAAGGCGCATGGACCGAACGGAATACCCCTTCGTGTTCTGAGGGAGTGTGCTGAAGCTCTGGCCCCTGTGCTTGCTCGCCTCATTCGCCTCTGCCTCAAAACCCAAACTTTTCCTTCTTCTTGGAAGCATGCCTTGGTTCAGCCCATCCCAAAGAAGGGTAACCATTCTAATCCTTCTAACTATCGCCCCATTGCCCTAACTTCATCCCTATCTAAGATTTTCGAAACTATCTTGAACTCCCGTTTTCTCCGTTACCTTGCACGCCATTTTCTTTTGTCGGATCACCAGTATCGCTTTCTCCAGGCGAGATCTACTGGTGATCTGCTCTCCCACTGCATCCATCTTTGGTCATCCTCTCTTAGGGATTATGAGGAAACTTTCGTCGTGGCCCTCGACATCTCAAAAGCATTCGACAGGGTATGGTGCAAGTCTTTGCTTTCTAAATTTCCCTCTTATGGTTTCTCTCCCCCACATTATTCTCCAATCTCTAGCTTCCTTGAGAACCGATCCATGGCAATTGTTGTCGAGGGATCGACCTCTCACTCTTTCTGTACCAACAGTGGTGTCCTACAGGGCTCTGTTCTTGAACCTACTCTCTTCCTTCTTTTTATCAATGATTTACTTCACACTACAAGTAATTTTTTTCCATTCTTACGCTGATGATTCTACGCTTCACTCTTCTTCACATCTTCCCCTTCCCCCTAACTCTCAAACTAGATCTGTTTCTACAGCTGATATCATTACTGTACATCTATCAATGCGGATCTGTGAAGCATCTCCTCAAAGGGTAGTAGAAACTTGGTTAAATTCAATCGTAATAAAACACAGTATTTACCAATTACACTTTCCAAATTAGATGATCTCCCACCAGTCACATTTCAGGACGCAATGATTCTGCCAAATTCTAAAATATATATGCTCGGCCTAACCATTTCCTCTAATGTGTCATGGAAGCCACATACCCTCAACATTGCTAAAACTGCCTCCCGAAAGCTGGAAATGCTGTACAGAAGCCGTAGCTACTTCACTCCTGAGCAGTTGCTTCAAGTATATAAGGCACTACTCAGTCGAGTGTCATTACTTGAAGCTGGCGGACGCTCGCCCCACAAGGGGTCACAGCTCAAGATTGAAGAAGCCGCAAATCCAGGCAAAATATAAGCATACTCATGACAACCAGAAACAGCAACAATTAAAGCATAACATGAACAAGTGCACAACAATTACTAATGCACATTCTTAAATACCCCAAATAAAAAGAGGCATTCATGCATAGTATGCTGACGAAAACAATACTGTACATAGTATAAGATTAGGTCAGTATTGTTGGATGTCCAAATCATAAATTTCTACATTTATCATTACCTGTTGCTGATTTCTCTCCGGTGTACATATTGAGTGGTATGTGTAATGAAGTAAAATTTATATATTTAGCATTATATAAATTAAAGTTTTCACTCTCGATTTGGTCAATGAAAAATGCCTAGCTTACTCTGCCCGCTACCTAACGAGCTACATACTGTCCAGGGGAGTCTAGTGGCAGCGACCTTATAATTAAGATTAGAGTTAAGTTATCCTCTTGGAATTAGTGACCCCAGGATCGGGCAGTATAAATTGGTGAAGAGGATAAAAGAAAAGGAAAAGTAATCAGAGACGTGACCGATCGCCCAAGCGGCTAACGAGCCGATCAGTGGTGAAGAGGATAAAAGTAAGTAAAAGTAACACGTATTTGTTAATTCATTGCTAAATTATTGGGTTAATTCATGTTCATAATTTTGATAGCTGAAGTATTCCAGGAAAAAATCTATTCAAGGCGACAATTTTTACTGGGAGTTTTAAGCCCTTCATTGTACATTCTAATACCTGTATAAGCAAATAGTCAAGCACACATCGCTTCAAACTACCTGCTTAATGAATAAAAAAAAAGTAAGTACCTTTAAGTACATCTACCATTACCAGCATGTCCATCACCACCATCAACACCTCCCACAGGATTTGAAGTATCTGCTGGACCATCTGTTAATTTTTTTTAAAGATTACTCATCATAGTTCAGGTTCTGTATCAAATAATAATTAGTATTGCTTCTGTTAAGGAACACTGATACCTGAGCAGTGATTGCCCATTATGCACAAGGTTGGCTAAGATTAACTGTGTTTGGGTCCCATGCTTATACCCAAAGGTAAAAGACTAGTCCCCAAACACAACATGTATAATTAAAGGCCGCGTCCATAGTCCATTTATTGGCAGAGGTGACTTGGGGAGACAGACACGTCCACACAGCGAGGTGTCTCAGCCGAAACTAGCGGACCGATACACTGTTGCCAAACCGGCACATACCCCAACAATAGCAATAAAGGTAAGAGAAAAATAATACATCATCTAACTTGTTATTGGAAGTGCAGTTGAAACAAGGCAACAAGCAGCTGAAGTGGTTGCTACAAACAACATGAAATGAATACAGTATTGGGGTTTCTCAGCCAAGCTATCCATCTGGAATGATGGACTTTCTAGCATCAATTACCTCCGGAAATTAAGTTGGACATGAGAATGATTACTGATACCTTTGTCAATAAGTTGTGCTAGGATGTTCACAAGATATATTATAGAAGGTTATAACATTACCTTTTTACCTTTAATATAAGTTCCAGATGAAAATATGGGTAAAGATGTAATATATAGCTTACACCTGAAGGGCCTTATTAATTCTGTTCATTTTTGCACAATTGTTTCAATTCAGATACTGAATAATGTATATGATCAGAGAAATGTGTCCCATTAACCAACACTGGAGCGGGTTCAGGAACATTCAGGAGCCGGTGCATGCCCAGTACTTGCTAACAGTGCGTAACAGAGACGTGACCGATCGCCCAAGCGGCCAACGAGCCGATCAGTGGTGAAGAGGATAAAATTAAAAAGTAAAAGTTAACTAACCTAACAAAAACTAATCTAAATTTACTTAACCAACCTAACCTAACCCAGTTTTATTTCTCATTTCCTAATACAATACAAAAATAAAATTGTCAGAAACAAATAGGAAAATGTTACTGCGAATTTAATTGCATTCGAAGTATATGCTGGGTTTGTTTACTTTTTTCACAGGTTAGGTAGGTTAGGTCAGGCTCTAATAAGAACTATGCACTGTCATAACATTTTCTTACTTAATATCTTCCAAACAAGTTCACTTGAAAATTTGGTAGAATTCCATAAAGTCCTACTGGTGGTAACTGTCTCCTATAACATTACCCTATTGTGTACTTTTGTAAATGAGCCTTAGTTGATGAGTTTTACTCACGAATCCAGGTAAAAATGTCACAGGAAAAAAAGTCACAAAAAAAAGTCACAGGAAAAAAGTCACAGAAAAAAGTCACAGAAAAAAAGTCAGAAAAAGTCACAGAAAAGTCACCTAACCTAACCTACGTGCATCATATATAAAGTGTGTTGTCAATATGTAAAAGTCATGTATTGTCAGTTAATAACTGTTTTAAAATATTTTTAGTTTTATTACCTTAAATGTGACTTTTTTTCCTGACTTTTTTTCCTATGACATTATTACCGGTCACCTTTACTCACATCTTCTCTGATGGCTTTTCAAATTATGCTTTAAACTTGCGTCACACTTCCTAAATTTATCTACTAACCTTTTCTTATCCTTTGAGAAGTAATGAAACCTCAGGTCCTTGTGTTTATTTGTGCCACACACAACATGCCAGTGAAACCCTTTCCCTCTCACCGTATTTGTGTCACTGTCATCATGTCATGTCAGTCATCGGGGTCCGGACAAAATCCCAGCAGGACAAAACCCCCGCAGGAGAAAACCCCCCTGGGACAAAACCCCTTTGGACAAAACCCAAGAAAAGTGCAAAGTAGGACAAAAAAAAAAACTTATTTAGAGAAGGTTAGGTTAGGTTAGATTAGTCTCATAATATAATAAATGTAATATTTTACATGTCAGAGAAGTGTTCATAAACTATAAATAAAAAAACAAGATTTAAAAATGAATTATAATTATTTGTCCTAGGGGGATTTGTCTGTAACGCTATGTGCAGGGTTTTTTGTCCTACCTTGCACTTTACTTGAGGTGGTTTTGTCCCTGGGGGTTTAGTCCAAGTGGGTTTTGTACCAGGGCGGGCGGGGGGGGGGGGGGGGGTTGTCCTGGGAGGATGGTTGTCCTACACTCGTCAGTCACCATGCCCAGCGGCCATGTCAAAATAAACAACCAACACAACTTTTCCCGCCATTTAGTCAGTGCCATCTAGTGGCCAGGCTTGCGCACTATGAGGGATCTACATTGCGTAGCTTTAAGAAGTGCTTCCTCCAATATACTTTCCTTGCTTGAGATCCTCCATCCTTGTGTTATGTACAGTATATTATACAACCTTTACTGTTAATCTTTCTTGAGTGTGCCAATTAATGATTTAAGGGATATAACAGGGAGATTAGTATCTGGACTAAAATTATGTTACGAGTGGTTGATATCTAGGAAAGAAATGCATGACTGAAGCAATCAAATTTTGACCAAAAGGACAACAAGAGAGGAAATTACTTTTACTTTTACTTTTATCCTCTTCGCCACTGATCGGCTTGTTAGCTGCTTGGGCGATCGGTCACGTCTCTGATTACTTTTCCTTTTCATTATCTTCTTCACCTAAAGATCGGCATGCTAGCCGCCCGGGCGATCGGTCACGTCTCTGTCACGCACTGTTGGCAAATACTGGGCATGCACCATCTCCTGAATGTACCTGAACCCTCTCCAGTGTTGGTCAAGTCTTGTCTTGAAAGAGCTCACACTCGGTGCCGTCACAACACTCTCTGGTAGATTGTTCCAAGAGTTTACAACCCTCACTCCGAAAAAGTTTGCCCTCACGGTTTTCTGGACTTGCGGCTTCTTCAATCTTGAGCTGTGACCCCTTGTGGGGCGAGTGTCCGCCAGTTCCAAGTAAGGACACTCAACTGAGTAGCGCTCCCTGAGATGCTTATACACCTCAACTAGGTCCCCCCTTGCCCGCCTGTAGTATAAGCTAGGTAAATTCAGGCGCTCCAATCTCTCAGGGTAGCTGAGGTGCCGAAGTGCAGGCACCAGTCTGGTGACCCTCCTTTGAACATTTTCAACCAACTGACAGTCCCTAGCATATCTCGGGGACCTGATGGGGTGACAGTACTCCAGATGGGGAAGCACTTCACTCCTGAAGATCATTACGAGGGACGGACCGTCTAGATATCTGAACGACCTTCTTATAAGACCCAATAATTTATTTGCCTGATTTACCTTCTTCTCGCAATGGCCCAAGAACTTCAGCTCATTGTCAACATACACACCTAGGTCCTTCTCACACACAGTCCCAACTAGTGCAGTTTCTTTATCCCGTTGGGACATATGATGCGCCTCCTTACCGTTGGTACGCCCCAGGTGCATCCTCTTACACTTCGTGACATTGAATCTCAGCAGCCATTTCTTCGACCATTCCTGGAGCCCATCGAGGTCCTTCTGCAGTCCTTCACAGTCCGCTTGGTTCTTAATTTCCCGAAATAACTTGGCGTCATTGGCAAACATTCGCACAGAGGAGTGTACAACGTCAGGCATGTTATTTATGAAACAAACAAACAACAGCGGGCCCAATACACTGCCCTGTGGTACCCCACTTGTGACAGGTACAGATGACGATTTCGTGCCATTAATCACCACACATTGCTTGCGGTCATGTAGAAAGTCTTCTATCCACGCTAGGACATTTCCCTGAATTCCGTACCCTTCCAGTTTGATTTTCAGCCTTTCGTGGGGTACACTGTCGAAAGCCTTGGCAAAATCTAGGTAAATATTGTCGATATTACCACCCCGTTCCAAAATATGGGTCCAAATATCCAATACCGGGGCGGCATAAAACCGTGTTGGCAATCTTTGACAAAGTTGTTTCGTATTAGATGTTCCATTGCGGCATCTCTGGTAATACTCTCAAGTACTTTACATATTATGCTGGTCAGGCTCACCGGTCTATAGTTGTTCGTGGAGTGACGATCGCCCTTCTTGAAGATAGGACTCACATAAACCACTTTCCATTCACTGGGGACCATTTGTTCATCCAGGCATTTACACAACAGGATCTTCAGGAGCTCTACAAGCTCGTTGCACAACTCTCTTAGCATTCTAGGATGCACCATGTCAGGTCCGGGACTCTTATGGACCTTTAGCCTGGACAGTTAATTTCTAACACCCTCTTCTGTGAACACAATGTGGGTCAGTGCTGTGTCGAACCGTCTGTCCTCAAACGCAGGAAGGTTAGTTGCATCCTCTCTTGTGAACACCGAGGAAAAGAAGCTGTTCAATGCCTCAGCTTTATCCTGGTCAGAATCTGCGTAACTATCATCCACCAGCCTCAGGTCTGATACTCCTACTAGCATTTTCAATTTCGACTTTGCATAGCGGTAAAACGCCTTTGGGTTTGACCTGACCTCGCTTGCAACCAGCCTCTGGAACTCCTATCTTTGCTTGGTTTCTGGCTCTTGCATATATCCTCCTGTCTTGCTCATCATTTGACCCAACTCACGTCTTGAATTTCTGGGTTTTCTTCCTAATTTTGTCGACCGCCGCATGGTTCATGTGTAGGGATCCCCTCGTATTCCTAGAAGCACTGGGTTCGGTCTTGGGTATATATTTATCGATCAAATGGGTAATTTTACTAGTTATGATGTTCAACGTATTGTCTGCGTTCTTGTACCTTAATAAGTCAGGCCTGTTGATACCCCTCATCTCTTCCCTTATCCCATTGTAATTTCCCTTGTAATATTTGCACCTTGGCCTGGCCTTATCCTGAACTAGGTAACAGTTAAATCTAAATGACAGCACTATATGATGACTGGTGCCAACTGGGGCAAGGTGTTCCAGTTTGGCCACCATACCCTCCTCGTTTGTTATGATTAGGTCAAGTGGCTTGGGTGTTTGCTCCCCTCTGTAATGTGTCGAGTCTCTCACATGTTGGAACAGAAAATTATCTCTCAGAGTTTCTACAGAAAGAGTAGCAGGGTTATTCAAGTCATTCGGGGTGGACTCGTTTCTCTAGTCGATGTCGCCATAGATAAAGTCCCCCATTTTAAGGAGGTGGCTAGGGTTGAGCATCGCCTCGTTGTTTATTAAGGTTCTTAAGTTCCTTTGATTTAGTGGGCCACAGTTTGGGGATCTGTAGATACACCCGACGATAAGTAAGTCCCCTCCCTTTAATTTAATTTTACACCACTTGGACTCTTCAAAAACATCCTCTCCGTGTACCCTCGCCTGGCTGGCTCTAAGGTCTTGCCTAGCGTAGATAACCACACCCCTCTTGCAAGTTTCTTGAGAAAGGTTCGTAAATGAGTCATGTCCAGCAATACTGAACTCACATTCCTCTGGGTCGATTCTCCTGTTCTTGTACAACCGTTCTACAACACCTACAATATCTGGTTGGTGTACTCTTAGTAGTGTTTTAAACTCCTCTCTCTTATCAAGGAACGTGTCAGTATTAGTGTACATGACATTCAAGCCAGAATTTGTTCTCGGTAACGTCTCTGCTCTTTGTAATTCCCCCCCCTCCCCCATTCTCAGAAGCTGCATCATCTGCTAAGTACACTGTATTTTGCAGGGTGTGGTTAGAAATGTCATTGTTTACACGGCTCTCGCCTCCTGTCCGGTAGGCTGAGCTGGTGCCGCCTCCCGGGTGGGGAGTTGAGTGGGTGGAGGGTGCACTGCTGCCCCCTGGCCCTGTGTCGGCACACTTGTTTCCATTACCCTCCCCTTGAGTATGACCCATGTACACCTGTACCCGTTCCTCCTCGACTCCTCCCTCTTCTGCTTCAAGTCCTGCAGGAGCTTCTTAATAATAATAATAATAATAATAATTAACGGTTTATTGAAAAAATTCTGCAGCCCGAAGGCTGAAAATATACATTGGACATAAATGACTTATTACATACATTGGTGGTTTAACAAAAGCCTTCATTAGAGAAAGGTAAAGGAACATACAGTGAACATACAGATTAATGTAGGTGTTGAACAGCAAACTCGTAGTGTAGTAACTCCCTCCCAGATGGTGTTAGGAGGAACTCACGTGGTGTAGTAATTACCTCACAGATGGTGTTATGAGGGGCCTCACGTGGTGTAGTAACTCCCTCACAGATGGTGTTATGAGGGGCATCACGTGGTGTAGTAATTCCCTCACAGATGGTGTTATGAGGGGCCTGACGTGGTGTAGTAATTCCCTCACAGATGGTGTTATGAGGGACCTCACGTGGTGTAGTAATTCCCTCACAGATGGTGTGATGAGGGACTTGACGTGGTGTAGTAATTCCTTCACATATGGTGTTATGAGGGACATGTGGTGTAGTAATTCCCTCACAGATAGTGTTATATGAGGGAGGTTTGGTCTTAGGCCTTCCTATCGTAGACGGATTAACACATCGCTGGTTGTTGTTGGGTCTCATGGGCCGTTATCACTGGGTATCTGGGACCTCACTGTGTGAAGGTTAACTTGGGTACGACTGTTACTGTTGAGTTGTTCTCACTGACTTAAGCACTGTTCACCACTGTTCACCTCTGTTTAACACTGGTTCCGTTCCTTTCCTAAATGAAATTTTAACTTCTGGCGAGAACTTGTTGATATTCCGGTGGGGAGGAGGGTTCAGGGGAGGGGGTTGGTATGGGCCAACTTAACAGTTGACCTGGCTGCTCCGAGATGAGCGCCAGGTACTTCTTGACCCTTCGGTGGTCAAGGATGTTCCTTCTGCATTACCGTGCAATCTGGGTGAATGAATACATCCCGAAATGCCTCGCTCCTTGCTAAGTTTTTTGCCTGCCGAATAACCTGCCATTTCTCCTCCTCACTCACTAGTGTGATCCTAAGGGGGCGAGGCTTAGCCCCCTGCTTTTGTCCCAGCCTCCTCACATCCTGAGGGGTTGATGGAATCTTCAGAACCTCTGTACAAATATTTTGAAACAGCACCTTATCGTGTTTTTTCTTACTCACAGTTCCCTCCGCCTGGTTCTCTGGGACTCCAAAAACTATTACATTGTTCCTGTGCTGGAGACGTTCCTGGTGTTCCTCCTCTCCCCTAACAGTAGGTCCGTTAATTTTCATTTCTTCGACACACTTCTTCAAAGTCCCAATCTGCTGTAGAACCTGTTCTGATCCTGCAGTGCTCCCCGACCCCTCCCGTGGCCCTGCTAATATGTCAGCATAACTCCTCTTAGCAACCACCTCCATTCTATCGGCTACTTCCTCAGTCTTAGCAAGGATCTCTTTCCCAACTTGCTCCAGTTTGGCAACCAGCAGGGCTCCAGCTTCATCTATTTTCGTCCCTAGAGAACTCGTTCCCATATGGCTTACAATCGCTTCATTCACCTTGACTATGCAGCCAGGGCAATACCAGCAATAGCCATCACGCTTTACGGCAGTTAGTAACTTCCTAAACGTTGCATTAGTCAGCCCTGTATCCTCCATATGCGACGTGTCATTGCAGTATTCTCATATCAAACTCATGGTTGGTGTTGGGGTGGGGGGGGGGGGGTGCAGACTCTGTATAGATCTGTAGTGGATTCCTCCCCTACAAGCACCGAACCTTCTCGAATTCCCCAGCCTACGCCTCCAGCGCCGCCCACGGAACGGGAGTCAACTATCTACCCACGCCTACCCCCGCCTTATAATAAAAACACAACAAATATGAACCAAAAGATGGGCCCAACTCTCCAGACCCACAAGGACCTGGAAGGACCCCACAAATAACAAAGACCAAAATAGTTCAAAAAAAAAAAAAAAAAAAAAAAAAAAAAAAAAAAGATGAGGATCATCCCTACAGTGCCACAAGGACCTGGAGGGACCCCCCACCCCTACCCTAAGATAATATGTCTCATGGACACTTAGAATAACTTAGCTTAGCTTGGCTGAGACCGGCCTTCCCTAACACCTTGAACCTCTAATGCAGCACAGTTACGGAAGACAAAAAAAAAAACCCGTCTCCGCAAGGTGGATAGCCCACCTGCTGTTAACCTTCTCCTTTACTTCCCACTTCTGAACTTTACCTTGTACTTTATCCTTCTCCTACTCTTAGAGCTATGCTCTATTCTCTCCGTACAACCAACCAACCAACCGACCAGTCTCTTTCTACTCAGTGCCACCAGCAAGCAACACCTCCTCCTCCGCGCCGCCGTGCGGCTGCCGCTCCTGCCAGCGACCTTGGCGTCCCTCAAGCCGCGTGCCCTCACTCTGGGCACCCTCACCACCCAGCTCTCTCTACTCAACGCTTATTACCATGCTACCTACCCAGCAACAAGCTGCATTGTACATCCAATACAATATGTATACAGTGAGCACATAGTGAGTTTCCTTTTTCCATCCCATCCTGAGTGTGAACCAATATCTCATACCCCTACAGATCTACACCTATTTAAAAAAGTAAAGAGAGAAAAAGAACATTACTTTGCTACTCTCTGTTTCCATTTGAGTTGTCTTCTGCGACTGCGTACACTGTGTCTCCCTGTGAATGGTGTATTGTAGGCGCAGTTTCAGTCCTTGAGAAAGCACACAAACAAAATAAAATTTAAAGTCTCTGTGGGACCTATGACACGACTTGGTTTCAGCTGGCACGGTGCTTTTCCAGCTTGCTTGCTAGTTAGCGCTCACTTTAAGTTATTTACAAGTTCCGCGGTCACTGATGACACTATGAACTATCACTGTGTACACTGTATCTCCCTGTGAGTGGTGTATTATAAACACAGTTTCAGTCCTTGAGAAAGCACACAAACAAAATAAAATTTAAAGATTTTATGGCACCTATGACACGAATAGGCTGGCAGTTGTCCTCACCAGCTTGATTGCCAATATGTATTCTGCGGTCACTGATGACACTATGAACTGGTTTACCTAAAATCACAGTACTACACTCCCTGGTTGGCCTTTATCACAGCCGTGACCACAACTCCATAAAAAAAATAAAAGCTTTGTCATGTGGCAGTGATTTTGTGGTTATAGGCCTCGTGACCTTGGCTGTACCTCCAACTCGGTGGAAATTGAGTTTTCAAAAATACAATCGCGTCTAGCATTAAAAGTCCTACATCGATTTACATTCTCACATCACTAAGACGATCTTGACGATATGAGTCTCCCAATATCGAAGCTACGTGTCATTGTCACTTACTAACACAGTTATGTGTTACATAATAAAATAGCTGCCATCCAGTAATACAGCTGTATTATCCATTTGGAAAATGCTCATTTACCTTTATAACTCTCACATACTGTACTGTATACAAGCATGCAAACCCTACCTCTAAAAGATATAACCAGGGGCTAATCCAGGAATTTCAAAGGGGGGGGGGGGGTCCAGTCCAATGATTTTTTTTATTTTGCCGCTTACAGCGGCTACTTTATTGTGCACCCCACACCCATCCTGTGAGCGGTAGCGCAAAAGGATTACAGAGTAGAGCTTACAACGGGTCATAATAATTAACCCGAAGTTGTGGGTGGGGGAGCATGGCGAGCACAACTTTGTTAGCTTCTTCCCCCCCCCCCCCCCCCCCCCCCCGATTTTTGTTTTAATCTGACCAATATCATGGGAATTTTGAGACCATTTTGAAGCCATGTGCACTTGATATTAAAAGGTATTCTGAGGTCAATAGTAATTACTTTTCATTATTCAAAAATTCCTGAGTACATTACTGCATTCGAGAAAAGTACTGGCATTATCTGAAGAAAAAGGGGGGGGGGGGTTCTGACCCAAGGGCCCCCACTTGGATACACCCCTATTAACATCCCTAAGAAAAGTTGTAACACAGCGATTATAATTCCAGAACTAGTCATCTCGATTTTCCAAGTAAACTGAGGGCATTATGTCTAACAACTCTTTTGACAAAACACAAAGGGACAGCTCTCACAAAAGAGATGGAAAACGTCTCTGTTACACACTGTTGTCAAATGGCAGGTACTGGCTCCAGAATTTGGTCAAGTCTGGTCTTGAAGGAGTACACACTCAGTGCCGTTACAACACTCTCTGGCAGATTGTTCCAAGAGTTTGTAATTCCCACTTCAAAAAAGTTTGCCCTCACAATTTTCTCAACTTGTGGTTTTTTACTTTTACTTTTATCCTCTTCGCCACTAATGGGCTCGTTAGCCGCTTTGGCGGTCGGTCACGTCTCTGTTACGCACTGTTGGCAAGTACTGGGTATTAGGGTGTGTCATACGGAGGCGAATTTTTTTTTTTGAGTTTGAAAAATCGGCCCATGGTATTAATGATGTAGTTCTATGTGCAGAATCATGTGATATCTTCAGATCTTTGCTTACACCGAGAACACCGGCACAGGCAACAACATCGCCGAGATACTCAGCACAGTGGACAACAAACCAGCTCTGGTGGTCTTCCTCGACCTGGAGAAAGCCTTCGAACTAGCAAATCCATTGGCCATTACAACTACGCTCGCTAAAAAAGGCGTCAAAGGAAGGCTGCTGGGGTAGATTCAGAACTACCTCACACAGAGAGAAGCACGAGTACGCTTTCAGGGAGCAACCTCAAGCTACAGGGTCCATAAAAACGGAACCCCACAAGGAGGCATCCTCAGCCCAATGCTGTTCAATGTCCTGATGGAAAATCTAGTCAAACTTCCCTCAGACAAACAGCCAAGCTCCTATGCTATGCAGACGACTTAGAGCTTATAGTAAGAGGAGCGAACAGACTAGCCAACACGCACTCCAACTTATAGAAGATGAGTGCAACAGACTTGGACTCAAGATAAATCCAGCCAAGTCGAAAGCGATGGCCATCTGCACAGACACACCAGACAAGATGCTCTCCATACAAAACACGCCGGTAGTCTGGACCAACGCCCACCAGTGTCTTGGAATCTGGTTTGACCAGAAACTCACCTTCAAGCCGCAACTCGAGTATCTCAGGCACAGGACGAAGAGCAGACACAATATAATGAGGTCGCTCACCAGCAAATCCGCAGGAGCAAACCTCCCTGTGCTCAAAGCCTACTACACGGCCGCCATCAGATCGCTGGTAGATTACAGTGCTCCAGCACTCATTGGACTGAGAGAAGACCAAATAGCTAAGCTAGAAGTCATCCAAAACAATGCTCTCAGGACCATGCTCGGAGCACCCATGTGGACCAGAATTTGCAATCTGCAAATGGAAACCGAACTACCACCCCTGGCAGTACGAGTCAAGCAGGTGACAGCCGGTCTCCTCGCCAAAATCTGTAGAGCAGACAAGCCCACAGTTGCCAAGATTCGAATCAGTGCCTCCTTCCACCTCGACCACAGAGTGCGAGGGGCCACCTGGTCGCACGAGGCAAGCGAGGCCATCCGACACCTGCAAGCAGAAACACTCGTCAAGAACAACCAAGACACACGAGACAATGGTTACGCTGTTCCTCCACCATGGAGCCCTCCACCAGCCACACTCAAATTTACCGACCTAGGTGATAGTAAGGCCAACCTCCAGAAGGAGGACCTCAAAAAAATAACTCTCGAAGCCATAGCCACCGAGACACGGGCTGATGCAGCATCATACTTCACAGACGGCTCGGTGGACCCAAAACATCATAGATCCGGAGCAGCCTTCTACACCCAAGGTCAGACCCTCCAATGGAGACTTTCCAATGACTGCTCCACCCTACAAACAGAACTGGTAGCAATCTCAAAGGCCCTACAACACGCTGCAACACAACACAACAAGTCCATCATAATTCACACGGACTCGAAATCGGCCATGCAGGCGCTGCAACACAGTCAACCAAGAGACAACGTCCACATCATCACCTCGATCCTCGCACAGCTACAGGAATTCCAAAGCCAAAACCGACCAGTCGTCTTACACTGGATTCCCAGTCATGTAGGGATCGGAGGAAACGACGTGGCAGACGAAGCAGCCAAGGCAGCTACACGTTCTAGTAGCGTACACATCCAAGTTCCAGCAAGTGTGCAACAGATCAAGAATCACCTCAGAAAGACCAGCAAGCTCCACATCAAAAAGAGCTTCCTTCATGCACTCAACGCTGGTTCCCAATCAGCCAAATGGTACCTGGCGGCCACAAAAGGGGAACCACCTTTCGCTGACAAGAAAACTCCAAGACAAACCCAAGTCAGCCTTCATCGACTACGACTAGGGGTACAAGTGCTCCTGGCAGATGATCGGAAATGACGTCATGGATTGCACCTACTGTCAGGAGCCAGCAGCCAACCCACTTGAACACTATCTCCTCGACTGCGAGGTCACACAAAGCCTCTGAAACAGAACTCAAATCTCCCAAGAAACACACACAACACCAGCGGCCACTCTAACCCGAAAGGCCCATACAGACCACATTCACCACCTACTCCGGGTCATCACACGATACCCACCACCCAGATAGCTTAGAAAGCATCCTCTCCCAGCAAGTGCGGACCCCAGTTCGGGGGGCGCGCCACTCCGAAACTGACCACGTCCAAGAGTGGGGGTTGGTGGTAAGCGTCCACTGATCGGGGGTCTGCTAACACTTGCAACCTGCAGTATCCTTCCAATCTGCAGGTGGGACCACCTCTAATCCCAATCCGGTCTGGCTGCTCCTGGAGCTCCAGCCGGAACCACCAAACGGGCAGCCTATAGGCAAAGGCCCGTGTCGGACTACGGTCCGACAATCTCAACAACAACAACAACTGGGACTCACTCAACCCTCTCTCACCATGAACGGTTACGAGTCTGATAACGTGGCGTGGATACGTCCGGATACGCCGACCTGCCCCAAGAAATTAAACCTCCTAGTCCCCAAGAAGTTCTTTGAAACTAATGAGATCGTGGGGGTCACCTAGGTGGAACGACTGAAGCTCCATGGTGACATCAAGATCACCTTCGCCGAGAAGGGTATGCCCGTACAGCTTGCGGAGATCCCAGACATCAATGTCATTCCATTTAAAATGATTGCCTACAAGTGGGACAACCCGAAGCTGGGAGTAATCTCCCACGCCGAAATTGCCCACGTGGACCAAGCAGAGCTGAGTGAGCTCCTCAAGGGGCAACTCCAAGTTGTGAAGAAGCTGTCCGACACCACTGCCCTCATCGGACACCATACAACCAAGGAGGCTCAACTGGCGTGGGTAACTGTGCCAGTCAAGCCCAACTGCAGACCGAAACGCTGTTACAGGTGCCAGCACTACGGACACACTGTCAACAAGTGTGAGGCGCAGGAGGACACCTGCTCCCTGTGCGGCAGCCCTGGACACCGCTACACTGTCTGCCCCAACACAGTACAAAAAATGCGCTGCCTGTGGCGGCCCACATTCCTCCGCCGATCGGACCTGCCCGAAATGGAAGGAGGAATGCAGGATAGCAAGGCTCGACTCGACAAGAAACTGAGCTACAAAGAGGCCCTCCTTGCTGTACGCTCCCAAGACAAGAAAAAAAACAGTAGAAAAGAAAAATCAAGAAAAGAAAACCCAAGAAAAGAAAACTCAAGAAAAGACACCCGCCACACAAAATCGAGAACACCACGAGGCCCGTGGAGCTGAAGCCCACGTGGTCAACCTCACCGTCTCCGACTTCTTCCACACCTATTTGGACTTAAGACACGAGGAAGACGAACAACAAGACCCAAACACGAATGAATGGACACTTCAAGAGAGCAAGAAGAGGAGGAGAGTTAGAAGAAAATCAACTTCAAGCTATGAGAATACCAAGATAGAAGACCAAGACATTCCTCCAAACAAGAAAACAACACACACAATCAAGCCGACCAAGCACTGACAATCCATGGCCCAACCCAACACGCACCTGACGCTTGACCTGACGCTAGCCTGGCTCTGTCCTGCCGCCTCCTCGCCGCGTCCAGGCGAGTTGAACATAAGAACATAAGAAAGTGGGATACTGCAGGAGGCCGACTGGCCCATACAGGGCAGATCCCTTTCACACCCATCCCAGCACTTCCATGTGCTTATCCAACTTCGTCTTGAAGCTCCCTAGCGTCCCCGATCCTACTATAGCACTCGGTAGCCTATTCCACATATCCACAACTCTATTACCAAACCAGTGCTTGCCTATATCCTTTCTGAATCGGAATTTATCTAATTTAAAGCCATTTGTTCTAGTTATTTCGTTATTACTGAGCTTCAGAACATCTTCCATTTTACCCTTGTTAATCCCACTTACCCACTTGTACACCTCTATCATATCTCCCCTAACTCTACGCCTCTCTAATGAATGTAAGTCTAAGCTTTTCAGTCTTTCTTCATATGGAAGGTTTCTAATATTATGGATCATTTTTGTCATTCTTCTTTGTACTCTCTCCAAAGAATCTATGTCCATTCTATAATAAGGACACCAGAACTGAACCGCATAATCCATGTGTGGCCTCACTAATGCTAGGTAAAGTTTCAAGATAACGTCAGCAGTTCTGTTACTCACAGACCTAGATATGAACCCAAGAATCCTGTTTGCCTTGTTGCGAACACTAATACATTGTTTCCTAGGTTTCAAGTCGTTGCTAACAAATACACCTAGATCTTTTTCACAAACTGAGTTTTCTATTTCCGTGTTACCTAGTTTATACTTAACGTTTGTATTCGTCTTCCCTATCTGTAGTACCTTGCATTTATCAGTATTAAAATTCATTTGCCAGTCTACTGACCACTCACGTAAGGTATCTAGATCTCTTTGAAGGTGTTCAAAGTCACTGTCTGAATTTATCACTCTCCCCATTTTGGTATCATCTGCAAATTTACTAATCTTACTAGTTATGCCTA
>CAUDMG010000651.1:60000-66065 GCA_958450375.1 Homarus gammarus | reverse complement strand
CAAGGCATGGAGGAGCGGGCGAGAGTGAGCCTACGATGGTCCATCTATCAGAAGATGAACCGTCCTGAATCTTAGTTTTTGGTTTCGTCACGTTGTCCCCCATCCCCCAAGCTTTTTTTTTTTTTTTTTTCCAAGCGAGGCAGAGCTTGATAATGTTCAATATTATACTGAGATGACGTTAATTTAATATTGAATACACAGAGAGAGAGAGAGAGAGAGAGAGAGAGAGAGAGAGAGAGAGAGAGATCATCAACAAGTACCCCCCATCACGCGGTCTTGGCAATTAAAACGCCTTTGTATATATATAAAACTCTACGGTAACAGCCACCCAAGTTTAACTAAGACCTACTAATTGCTTGGCGTTCCATTATGGCGCTTAACACTGTGGATTATAATATGGCACAACAGGTTAAATTATATTACAGCAAGTGAGATAATGTTATAGCGGGTTAGGTTAGGTTATAGCGGGTTAGGTTAAGTTATAGCGGGTTAGGTTAGGTTACAGCGGGTTAGGTTAGGTTACAGCAGGTTAGGTTATCTCTCTCTCTCTCTCTCTCTCTCTCTCTCTCTCTCTCTCTCTCTCTCTCTCTCTCTCTCTATGGAATCCTGTCCTTAATGTCTGTCTACTTTTACCGTATTGAAATTTTTTTGTACCAGTAATTACATCTGTACCCGCACTGTACTTCATCATTACTTGCCCCTACCACTTTGTACTCGTGTTGATATCCTGTACCTGTGTATGTACTACCTGGTTAATTAACCTTGGTCCGCCTTCACCTGTGTTACCTCTACCTGTTCTGGGGGGCGACACACCAGCCACCGTTCCTTCAGTGATATACCAAAACAATGGGGAAACAAAATAGGTAAACACTCCAGATAAACTGAGGTGGAATAGAGAGAGAGAGAGAGAGAGAGAGAGAGAGAGAGAGAGAGAGAGAGAGTAAACACCCTCACCACACACACACAACAATAACAAAAGGACTCGCCAAATATCACATGCACCACAAATTGGACCAATGCAAACGGTCGCCGCCCTAAACTTAAAAAGACTTGTAAACATTAGTGACGTGACCTGAACACTAGACCACAACACGGCTCTAGAAGCGTTTATACCACTTGGGGTGTAGAGAGAAAGAGGCAGAGGAGGGGAGAGAGAGAGAGAGAGAGAGAGAGAGAGAGAGAGAGAGAGAGAGAGAGAGTTTCTGTGCTGTAAATACACTAATTGAAACAGTCAAGTACAACATACATATCAAAGCAGATGATTTACTCCCCATCTTAATCTCCACATCCTTCTACTCCCCACTCTTCTTCCCCCCACCCTCCTCTCCCCCAAACTCCTCCACCCTCCACTCCTCCATACTCCACTCCGCCACCCTCCACTCCGCCACCCTCCACTCCTCCACCCTCCTCTCCACCACCCTCCATTCTTCCACCCTCCACTCCCCCACCCTCCTCTCCCCCACCCTCTATTCCCCCACCCTCCACTCCCCCACCCTCCATTCCCCCACCCTCTACTCCCCCACCCTCCACTCCCCCACCCTCTATTCCCCCACCCTCCACTCCCCCACCCTCCACTCCCCCACTCTCCATTCCCCCACCCTCCACTCCCCCACCCTCTACTCCCCCTCCCTCCACTCCCCCACCCTCTACTCCCCCTCCCTCCACTCCCCCACCCTCTACTCCCCCTCCCTCCACTCCCCCACCCTCTACTCCCCCTCCCTCCACTCCCCCACCCTCCACTCCCCCTCCCTCCACTCCCCCACCCTCCACTCCCCCACCCTCCACTCCCCCTCCCTCCACTCCCCCACCCTCCACTCCCCCACCCTCCACTCCCCCACCCTCTACTCCCCCACCCTCCACTCCACCACCCTCCACTCCCCCACCCTCCACTCCCCTCCCTCCACTCCACCACCCTCCACTCCACCACCCTCCACTCCCCCACCCTCCACTCCCCCTCCCTCCACTCCCCCACCCTCTACTCCCCCACCCTCCTCTCCCCCACCCTCCCCCACCCTCCACTCCCCCACCCTCCACTCCCCCACCCTCCACTTCCCTCCCTCCACTCCCCCACCCTCCACTCCCCTCCCTCCACTCCCCCACCCTCCACCCCCCCACCCTCCACTCCCCACCCTCCACTCGTCCACCCTCCACTCCCCTCCCTCCACTCCCCCACCCTCCCCTCCACTCCCCCACCCTCCACTCCCCCACCCTCCACTCCCCCACCCTCCTCACTTATTACAAGATAACCTAACCCGCTATAACCTAACCTAACCCGCTATAACCTAACCTAACCCGCTATAATATAACCTAACCTGCTATAACCTAACCTAACCCGCTATAACCTAACCTAACCCGCTATAACCTAACCTAACCTGCTATAACCTAACCCGCTATAACCTAACCTAACCTGCTATAACCTAACCTAACCCGCTATAACCTAACCTAACCTGCTATAACCTAACCTAACCCGCTATAACCTAACCTAACCTGCTATAACCTAACCTAACCTGCTATAACCTAACCTAACCCGCTATAACCTAACCTAACCCGCTATAACCTAACCTAACCCGCTATAACCTAACCTAACCCGCTATAACCTAACCTAACCCGCTATAACCTAACCTAACCTGCTATAACCTAACCTAACCTAACCTGCTATAACCTAACCTAACCCGCTATAACCTAACCTAACCTGCTATAACCTAACCTAACCTGCTATAACCTAACCTAACCTGCTGTAACCTAACCTAGCCCGCTATAACCTAACCTAACCTGCTATAACCTAACCTAACCTGCTATAACCTAACCTAACCTGCTATAACCTAACCTAACCTGCTATAACCTAACCTAACCTGCTATAACCTAACCTAACCCGCTATAACCTAACCTAACCTGCTATAACCTAACCTAACCTGCTATAACCTAACCTAACCTGCTATAACCTAACCTGCTATAACCTAACCTAACCTGCTATAACCTAACCTAACCCGCTATAACCTAACCTAACCTGCTATAACCTAACCTAACCTGCTATAACCTAACCTAACCTGCTATAACCTAACCTAACCCGCAATAACCTAACCTAACCTGCTATAACCTAACCTAACCCGCTATAACCTAACCTAACCCGCTATAACATAATCTCACTTGCTGTAATATAATTTAACCTGTTGTGCCATATTATAATCCACAGTGTTAAGCG
This sequence comes from Homarus gammarus, assembly GCA_958450375.1. Classification (NCBI taxonomy): domain Eukaryota; kingdom Metazoa; phylum Arthropoda; class Malacostraca; order Decapoda; family Nephropidae; genus Homarus; species Homarus gammarus. Next base: position 62,863 of record CAUDMG010000651.1, on the reverse strand, counting down.
CCATAATGGAACGCCAAGCAATTAGTAGGTCTTAGTTAAACTTGGGTGGCTGTTACCGTAGAGTTTTATATATATACAAAGGCGTTTTAATTGCCAAGACCGCGTGATGGGGGGTACTTGTTGATGATCTCTCTCTCTCTCTCTCTCTCTCTCTCTCTCTCTCTCTCTCTCTCTCTCTCTCTCTCTCTATGGAATCCTGTCCTTAATGTCTGTCTACTTTTACCGTATTGAAATTTTTTTGTACCAGTAATTACATCTGTACCCGCACTGTACTTCATCATTACTTGCCACTACCACTTTGTACTCGTGTTGATATCCTGTACCTGTGTATGTACTACCTGGTTAATTAACCTTGGTCCGCCTTCACCTGTGTTACCTCTACCTGTTCTGGGGGGCGACACACCAGCCACCGTTCCTTCAGTGATATACCAAAACAATGGGGAAACAAAATAGGTAAACACTCCAGATAAACTGAGATGGAATATACAGAGAGAGAGAGAGAGAGAGAGAGAGAGAGAGAGAGAGAGAGAGAGAGAAGGTCGTCTCCCTCACACCACCACCAACAGTAGCCTCTGTCTCTGAACTCAACACTAGCGTCAGCACCAGCTATCATTAACGCCTAGCTAATATACACATGGAGAAGCTATGCCTGACGAACGTTCGCCCCACTCTACCTTTAACTTTTATAATAACACGATGTTTATGGACGCTTCGTCGGACAAATATTGACCCGCACTGGCACTTACACTTACTAACGCACACACTTACTAACGCACACACACTTTATGAACGCACACACTTTATGAACGCACACACTTTATGAACATATACCCTTATGAATACACTTATGAACACACTCCCTTATGAACCCACTTATGAACACACACACACACACACTTATGAACATAAACAAACACAGACTTATACACACACACACACTTATGAACACACACTTATACACACACACACTTATGAACACACACTTATACACACACGCACTTATGAACACACACACACACACACACTTATGAACACACACAAACACACACTTATACACACACACACTTATGAACACACGCTTATGAACACACACTTATACACAGACATAGACTCATCTCCAACAGAACATTGACACACTTAGCAAAATTAAACCACTAGATGAAACGCCAGGTCAACCCCCCGCCCCAACCCCCTCCCTAGTGCCTGCATTGGCGTTCTTTTACGACAGGCGTATTAACCTCTAATGGGCAGTGTCTTATCTGGTAATGGTTGAACTGCGTTGTGAATCACCTGTCATTAAACTGATAGTACATGCATAGCTCACGACGACACACACTCTCGTCTATGTTAATGTTTTAATGCATAAACTACCACCCACGCTGTCATACATTACCAGGGTGATAAGGAAGAGGGGGGGGGGAGAGGGGGGTGTATGATGGGGAGGGGGGAAGAGGGAGGGGGTGTATGATGGGGAGGTGGGAGGGGAAAGAGGGAGGGGGTGTAATGATGGGGGGTGGGAGGGAAGAGGGAGGGGGGAGGAGGGGGGTAATGATGGGGAGGTGTGGGGGGAAGGAAGAAGAGCAGGGAGGAAGAGGAGGAAGGGATGGAGGAGGAGTATTAGTGAGGAAGAGGAAGGAGAGAAGAAGAAGGAAAAGGAAATAAAAAGGGATTTAGGAAGAAGTGGAAGATTATTTGGAAGATTAAGAATTATAAAGAACAGGAGGAGAGAAATCACAAAGAAAAAAGGAGAATGAGAGAGAGAGAGAGAGAGAGAGAGAGAGAGAGAGAGAGAGAGAATATTATCAGTGCTGCAACAACTGACACATTTATCTCACTTAACTTTCATAATAAATAAACACACACACACACACACACACACACACACACACACACACACACACACACACACACACTGATAAGACCCTGACGTTGCATAGTACATTGCAAGCAACATCTGATGTCTATATAACTTGCAACACCCATACACAAAGGTAAGCGACTCATTAACCTGTGTTTACCTGAGATTAATAAAACACTCAACCTGTGTGTTATTGGTCCACATTAATGACGGTAAATATTGACTTAGTACCCGTGTTGACAAGACTTCATTCTCTCTCTCTTTATCTCTCTCTCTCTCTCTCTCTCTCTCTCTCTCTCTCTCTCTCTCTTTCTCACTCTCTGTCTCGCTTTCTTTCTCTTTATCTATATATTTTTTCTCTATATTTACTCTTTATGTCTCTCTCTAAGTATGTGTGTGAGAGACAGACAGACAGACAGACAGACATATTAATATCTCCTCGGTAAACAGAGAGACTAACCTAAACATCTTTGTGTGAAACAGCTTAAAGTTTTGACCAATTACAGGAGACTTTTCGTTGTTTTGACCAATTAGGAGGAATATTAATGTACCGCCTGTCGATAACTACTCAAGATAGTTATGTCAGCTTATGTGGGTCATTTAGTTACGTCTGAGTTGGTACCTGACCTGACCTGACCTAACCTAACCTAACCTACGAAACTTGTAGAATTCATATGTATATCTTAACAGCTGGACGCGTTATCAATTCCTTTAGTTGGGGAAAATTGTGTGTGTGTGTGTGTGTGTGTGTGTTTGTGTGTGTGACGTAGGAAACCGTAGGAACTCATGAGAATCCTTGGCCGATGTCTTGGGTGGGAGTAGGACGATAACAACTTCCTTTTGTGGCAAGTTTTGTGGGTAAAGATAACACTTGAGGCAGATAAGTGTAGTTGTCCTTGATAAACCGACTCTGTTTGTGTGTGTGTGTGTGTGTGTGTGCGTGTGTGTGTGTGTGTGTGTGTGTGTGTGGGTGTGTGTGTGTGTGTGGGTAATAATAATAATAAT
>CAUDMG010000651.1:42500-50000 GCA_958450375.1 Homarus gammarus | reverse complement strand
TGTGTTTTGGTGTTTGTGTCGGTATTTGTGTGTATGTGTTGGTCTCTCTCTCTCTCTCTCCACACACACACACACACACACACACACACACACACACATCCCCCGTGGAAGGATAAATCTGCCAGACTCACTCATGCACAGAAATGATAAAAATTCCCATAACCTTCCATAAATAAGTCGTAAGTTATAGAAAATGTCGTAAGTTATAGAAGATGTCGTAAGTTATAGAAAATGTCGTAAGTTGCAGAAAATGTCGTAAGTTGCAGAAAATGTCGTAAGTTGCTGAAAATGTCGTAAGTTGCAGAAAATGTCGTAAGTATTGTCGTAAAGTGTCACATTTTCTATACCTGTAAAGTGTCGTTTCTCAGAGGGGGATTAGAATAACGTAAAAGATGTCAATACCTGGTCTTTCTCACCTACTGTCCTCCCCTCACCTACTGTCCTCCCCTCACCTACTGTCCTCCCCTCACCTACTGTCCTCCCCTCACCTACTGTCCTCCCCTCACCTACTGTCCTCCCCTCACCTGCTGTCCTCCCCTCACCTACTGTCCTCCCCTCACCTGCTGTCCTCCCCTCTCCTACTGTCCTCCCCTCACCTACTGTCCTCCCCTCACCTACTGTCCTCCCCTCACCTACTGTCCTCCCCTCACCTACTGTCCTCCCCTCCCCTCACCTACTGTCCTCCCCTCACCTACTGTCCTCCCCTCACCTACTGTCCTCCCCTCTCCTACTGTCCTCCCCTCACCTACTGTCCTCCCCTCACCTACTGTCCTCCCCTCACCTACTGTCCTCCCCTCACCTACTGTCCTCCCCTCACCTACTGTCCTCCCCTCACCTACTGTCCTCCCCTCACCTACTGTCCTCCCCTCTCCTACTGTCCTCCCCTCACCTACTTTCCTCCCCTCACCTACTGTCCTCCCCTCACCTACTGTCCTCCCCTCACCTACTGTCCTCCCCTCACCTACTGTCCTCCCCTCACCTACTGTCCTCCCCTCTCCTACTGTCCTCCCCTCACCTCCTATCCTCCCTTCACCTACTGTCCTCCCCTCACCTCCTATCCTCCCCTCACCTACTGTCCTCCCCTCACCTCCTATCCTCCCTTCACCTACTGTCCTCCCCTCACCTACTGTCCTCCCCTCACCTACTGTCCTCCCTCACCTCCTATCCTCCCCTCTCCTACTGTCCTCCCCTCACCTACTGTCCTCTCCTCACCTACTTTCCTCTCCTCACCTACTGTCCTCCCCTCACCTACTGTCCTCCCCTCACCTACTGTCCTCTCCTCACCTACTTTCCTCTCCTCACCTACTGTCCTCCCCTCTCCTACTTCCTCCCCTCACCTACTGTCCTCCCCTCACCTACTGTCCTCCCCTCTCCTACTTCCTCCCCTCACCTACTGTCCTCCCCTCACCTACTGTCCTCCCCTCACCTACTGTCCTCCCCTCACCTACTGTCCTCCCCTCACCTACTGTCCTCCCCTCACCTACTGTCCTCCCCTCACCTACTGTCCTCCCCTCACCTACTGTCCTCTCCTCACCTACTGTCCTCCCCTCACCTACTGTCCTCCCCTCACCTACTGTCCTCCCCTCACCTACTGTCCTCCCCTCACCTACTGTCCTCCCCTCACCTACTGTCCTCCCCTCTCCTACTGTCCTCCCCTCACCTCCTATCCTCCCTTCACCTACTGTCCTCCCCTCACCTCCTATCCTCCCCTCACCTACTGTCCTCCCCTCACCTCCTATCCTCCCCTCACCTACTGTCCTCCCCTCACCTCCTGTCCTCCCCTCACCTACTGTCCTCCCCTCACCTACTGTCCTCTCCTCACCTACTTTCCTCTCCTCACCTACTGTCCTCCCCTCTCCTACTTCCTCCCCTCACCTACTGTCCTCTCCTCACCTACTTTCCTCTCCTCACCTACTGTCCTCCCCTCACCTCCTATCCTCCCCTCACCTACTGTCCTCCCCTCACCTCCTATCCTCCCCTCACCTACTGTCCTCCCCTCACCTACTGTCCTCCCCTCACCTACTGTCCTCCCCTCACCTACTGTCCTCCCCTCACCTACTGTCCTCCCCTCACCTACTGTCCTCCCCTCACCTACTGTCCTCCCCTCACCTACTGTCCTCTCCTCACCTACTGTCCTCCCCTCACCTACTGTCCTCCCCTCACCTACTGTCCTCCCCTCTCCTACTGTCCTCCCCTCACCTACTGTCCTCCCCTCACCTACTGTCCTCCCCTCACCTACTGTCCTCCCCTCACCTACTGTCCTCCCCTCTCCTACTTCCTCCCCTCTCCTACTGTCCTCCCCTCACCTACTGTCCTCCCCTCACCTACTGTCCTCTCCTCACCTACTGTCCTCCCCTCACCTACTGTCCTCCCCTCACCTACTGTCCTCCCCTCACCTACTGTCCTCCCCTCACCTACTGTCCTCCCTCTCCTACTTCCTCCCTCTCCTACTGTCCTCCCCTCACCTACTGTCCTCCCCTCACCTACTGTCCTCTCCTCACCTACTGTCCTCCCCTCACCTCCTATCCTCCCCTCACCTACTGTCCTCCCCTCACCTACTGTCCTCCCCTCACCTCCTATCCTCCCCTCACCTACTGTCCTCCCCTCTCCTACTGTCCTCCCCTCACCTACTGTCCTCCCCTCACCTCTGTCCTCCCCTCACCTCCTTTCCTCCTCTCACCTACTGTCCTCCCCTCTCCTACTGTCCTCCCCTCACCTACTGTCCTCCCCTCACCTACTGTCCTCCCCTCACCTCCTATCCTCCCCTCACCTACTGTCCTCCCCTCACCTACTGTCCTCCCCTCACCTCCTATCCTCCCCTCACCTACTGTCCTCCCCTCTCCTACTGTCCTCCCCTCACCTACTGTCCTCCCCTCTCCTACTGTCCTCCCCTCACCTACTGTCCTCCCCTCACCTACTGTCCTCCCCTCACCTCCTATCCTCTCCTCACCTACTGTCCTCCCCTCACCTACTGTCCTCCCCTCACCTCCTATCCTCCCCTCACCTACTGTCCTCCCCTCACCTACTGTCCTCCCCTCACCTCCTATCCTCCCCTCTCCTACTGTCCTCCCCTCACCTACTGTCCTCCCCTCACCTACTGTCCTCCCCTCACCTCCTATCCTCCCCTCACCTACTGTCCTCCCCTCTCCTACTGTCCTCCCCTCTCCTACTTCCTCCCCTCCTTCACTCCCCCTTCTCTTCTTCTCCTCCCTTCATTAATCTTAATTATCTTGTTTTATTGTCTTATTATCATTTATATTATTATTATTATATACATGATCGACACACACACACACACACACACACACACAGGGACACACACACACACACACACACACACACACACACACACACACACACACACACACACACACACACACACACACACTTTCCTCTTCTTTATTCCTTCGTTCAGTATCTTCCTCCACCATCTCCTTCGTTGTTTACTTTCCATTACCCTCTCCCCCACCTCCCCACACCCCCTCCCCCACCCCCTCCCCCCCACTCCCCTCTCCCCCCTCTCCCCCAACACCCCTCTCCTTCCCTGACATTTTTTCCACATTAGTTCACTTATATTCTAACTCGGGTATTTTGCTACACCTATAAAAATGATGTACTTGAGCATTACCAATTCTAATGCTCGTACAGGCTGTTGCTACTGCTGTCCTCCCTCTCTCTCCCTCTCTCTCCCTCTCTCCCTCCCTCCCTCTATATTGGCGGTGGTGTCCTGGTTACAATAATGGTGATTTTGGAGTTTGTTGGAGCAATTTTTTCGTATTTATTTTTGTTTTTTTCATATTTTTATTTTTTATTTATTTATATTTTTTTTTGGAGGGGGGTCAGGGGGGGTAAGGGTGATTTCTTGAAGATTAGTGAGGGTGTGTTTGGTTAGAGTGTGTGTGGAGGTGGGGGGGGATTGGTGTGTGTGTGTGTGGGGGGGGGGGGGTAAGGCAGTGGTGGTGGTCTGTCGGGAAATCAACCATTCTGTAACCTCATTTCACTCTTGAGGGTCGATTTCGTGTGTGTGTGTGTGTGTGTGTGTGTGTGTGTGTGTGTGTGAAGAAATGTGTTGATTCTTTGCCCCCTTCTCTAACACGATTCTCTCTCTCTCTCTCTCTCTCTCTCTCTCTCTCTCTCTCTCTCTCTCTCTCTCTCTCTCTCTCTCTCACATTCTTCCTCTTTCCACCCTTCCTCTCTCCCCTCCCTCAATTTCCATATTGCTGTCAATCTCACTAATTCATATGGTTATTCTTCAGTTATCAAACACTTGCTTCTTCCTCCTTCTCCCTTTTCGTCTTCAACTATCGCCTCCTCGCCCTCTTCCCACTTTTATCACTTAGATTCTCTCGTCATATATCCTGTCCCACTTATTCCTCCACTTTCCTCTTATTCCTCTTTCACTGTTTTCTGTTCTTTTTTCTTCCTTCTATCCCTTCCCTTCCCCCTTCTTCCTCGGCTTATGTCCGCTTCCAGCTTATCCTAGTTTATGCTACTTCTAGATTTTTATTAGCGTATATTTTTCTTCTTCCTTTTTTCTTCCTCTTATTCCTATCCCTATTCTCTCTCTCTCTCTCTCTAAACGTGTCTTGAGTCAGGTATCACACGTGTAATTTACCTTAATTACAGTGGGGTCAGGTGGAGGGAGAAGGTGTCAGAAGGTCATCAGTAGTGGGTTCAGTACGTGTACGGTACCTGTCTCGGGGTGTTTTATATTGTTGGTATCGAGTTAAGAAGTTTGATACAGGTGTTGACACTACCTCACACACACACACACGCACACACACACGTATACACACACACGTACACAGACACACACTATATTCTAGGTAAACTTCTCACCTGTCACAATAGTTAACTCAAAATTAACCTACATCCTCACTCATAAGTAAAACCCATAGTTAAACCTGTCAAATACTGCAGTCCCCCCCCCCTCCCCTCCCCTCACCACGCCCCTCCTCGGTGTAAGCTTCTTCAGGAGGCCTCAACTCTCTCACAACAAGATAGGAAGTGATTTTTTTTTTATTTCGTCTCGTAAAGTTAACCAAACACTGACACATTAATCTGCTTCTTACTCGATGTTGATGTGTGTGTGTGTGTCTGTCTGTCTGTCTGTCTGTCTGTCTGTCTGTCTGTCTGTCTGTCTGTCCTTCCCTTCTTTCTATGGATAATCTCAAAAAATGGCCAACTGGAGATAATTACAGATTGATTGTCCCTTTTTTTGAATTAGTTGAAGAAAAAGGGGTTAATTGGAGGCCATTAACTAGATTTAATGACTGATTAGATAGAGCATAGCCAATTAAATGGTCTTGGAATTGGTGGAAAAATTTGACCAATTGGAGATTAATAACAGATTAAATAGCCTATTGGAAGGAAGGGGGAACTAGAACATTGGGCTATTGCTGTACACTCTTCCTCTTGCTCCTTACTCCTCTTCAATCCTCTTCCTCCTCCTCCTCCTCCTCCTCCTCATCCTCCTCCTCACTCTTCCTACACCTCCTCACCACTCACTCCTCTTCCTCCTCTTCCTCACCACTCACTCCTCTTCTTCCCCCTCCTCACCACTCACTCCTCCTCCTGCTCTTCTTCCTCACCACTCACTCCTCTTCCTCACTCTTCCTCCTCCTCACCACTCACTCCTCCTCTTCCTCCTCACCACTCACTCCTCTTCTTCCACCTCCTCACCACTCACTCCTCCTCCTGCTCTTCCTCCTCACCACTCACTCCTCTTCTTCCCCCTCCTCACCACTCACTCCTCCTCCTGCTCTTCTTCCTCACCACTCACTCCTCTTCCTCACTCTTCCTCCTCCTCACCACTCACTCCTCCTCTTCCTCCTCACCACTCACTCCTCATCCTCACTCCCCCTCTTCTTCCTCCTCCTCACTCTTCCTACACCTCCTCACCACTCACTCCTCCTCTTCTTCCTCTTCCTCACCACTCACTCCTCCTCTTCTTCCTCCTCCTCACCACTCACTCCTCCTGCTCTTCCTCCTCACCACTCACTCCTCTTCTTCCCCCTCCTTCATTTCCCCTGACTCTCACGTGCTCTGTTCCCTCTTCATATTTAATCCGGTATTTCATTTTGTCGCCTTATCCATTAATATCTCTGTGTGTGTCTGTTTGTCGCGCTGTCCCTTCTGTCTGTCTCTCTCTTTGTCTCTGTCTCTCTCTCTTTGTCTCTGTCTTTCTCTCTGTCTCTCTCCATGTCTTTCTGTTTCTCTGTACACACACACACACACATACACACACACACATACACACACTGTCAATATGTTGAATTGAACTGTAGTTTGAGCTTTTCCCCATCTAAGTTATTATATGTCTTATTTGTGTCACTTATGTTACTTGTATATTATTTGTAATTCGTAACCCACTCCCCAAATATGTAACTGTATATTTTCAGCCTTCTGGCTGCCAAGCTCTTTCAATAAACCGTTAATTATTATTATTATTATTATTATTACACACACACACATACACACACACACATACACACACATAACGTAGTCTGAATGCAGTTTCAAATCCGATCAGATACTTGTCTCATCCCATATTACATCCGAATCCGATCCCATTCCGAGTCCAAGTCCAAAACCGAATCCGAACCCAAGTCCACAAACCGAATCCCAGTCTGAACCCAAGTCCAAAAACCGAATCCCAGTGTGAACCCAAATCCACAAACTGAATCCGAATCCAAGTCCACAATCCGAATCCCAGTCTGAACCGAAACCCCCCCCCCCAAAAACGAATCCGAATCCGAATCCAAGTACCAAAAATCCGAATCAGAATCCAGGGCGGACTTAAAAACATTCCAGGTAATAATAGTTGCAAGAGAGAAGCCACCTGGAGCCTCGGGCGATAACCTTGCAATATTCATGGTGATTGACCTAGTGATTTCGCCAGAGGGTTTCCGACGGCGGCGCTGGTGGTGAATCTTTCAGCAGGTCGGCACGAGAGAGAGAGAGAGAGAGAAGATTGTAAGGTGTACCGTGAAGGATTACATCTTGGGTCAACTTTTATCTTTATTATCTCTCTCTCCCTCTCTCTCTCTCTCTCTCTCTCTCTCTCTCTCTCTCTCTCTCTCTCTCTCTCTCTCTCTCTCTCTCTTTCTTCTTTACGCCATCCTGTCCCTATTTCCTCCTCTTCCACGTCCCCCTCCTCCTCCTCGTTTGTCTATTCCTTTTCTCCTCCTTCTCCTCCTCCGTGATCAGGTGTTTCGTGACCTTTAGTGATAAGTTGAGGTGTGAAAGAATGTGATAATAACAACACAGAGAGAATGATTAATGGTCAGGGTTTAGTAGCAAAAAAAGTATCTGTTTATATTCATTGTGAAATACTGTACCACACACACCCGAGGACGAGTTACTACACCACGGGAACACCACACAACATGGTGTCTCCTTGACCAGCCCAGGCCCGGGCCATCAACTGTAAACTATAATAATTTGTATGTTCAATTCATGTTCCTTCTTCTTTCAATAATGAAAGCTTTTGTTAAACTA
>CAUDMG010000651.1:32500-37500 GCA_958450375.1 Homarus gammarus | reverse complement strand
TCTTTGACTTAGAGGAAAATAAAGAACAGTAAAATATTTGTTCTTGGATGTAATGAACACAAAATCTTGGTCTTATGAGACAATAATGAAGATGTAATTTAAGTTGAGGTTCCTGAGTCTTGCATAGTATATACACAAAGTCTTTGATTTAGAGCAGACGGCCTTCTCATCTGTTCCAGGAGCCTCAAGGGCCGTCTCTCAAGTGTCCCCGAGGCTTCTCTTAGATAGCGATTTACCTTTCTTGAGATAACGATTTACGACCCTAAGAAAGACGAATTTACGATTAGTTAAAGACCCTGTATTACATCGACTGAGGGAGGGTGATGCATACTGGCTTCAGGGATTATCAGGTCTTTCTTAGTTAACTTTTTAAACTACCACACAGTAACGTTTATGGGGCTCTCACTGCTGCACACACACACACACACACACACACACACACACATACACACACACACACACACACACACACACACTCACACACACACACTCACACAAAATCGTATAGGTACTTTTTTGGGGGGGGGCGTGTGTGTACAGTCCTGATATAATATTGCCGCCATCTTGGAATTCAGCTTGTTATATTTCCCATGGTTACGAGATAAAGAGGGTGGGAAGGGGTAGGAGTAGAGATAGAAGAAGGAGGGAGGAAGATAGAGTAGACGAGGTGAGAAATAGAGGTAGAAGCTAGGGAATAGAAAGGGAGGGAAGAAGATGAAAGGCATAGATGAAGATAGATAGAGGAAGAGGGAAAGAAAAAGAGAAAGAAATATAGATATGGTGATAGGTTGTGGAAGAGGGAGGGGGAATAGGTAGGTAGGTAGGTTCCCTCACCAACACAAGAGACAGAGAGGGTGAGTTACATAGCGTTATCAAGTGCTGTGTATGGTAATGTTATTATATATACGACATCATATTTTTTTCCCTTATCCTGATAGATAGATAGGGGAGAGGACTGCCCCCTGCTGATGATGTGTAGTAAATTATAGGGGGGGGAAATATGGTTCGACAGAGAGAGTGTAATGGGAGAGGAGAAGATGAAAGAGAAGGTGAGGCAGAAGATGATAACTTTGTAGGGCAACTAATAATGGTGATAATAATAGTAATAATGGTGATAATAATAATAGTAATAATGATAATAATAATAATAATAATAATAATAATAATAATAATAATAATAATAACCTTCCTACTACTACGGCTACTACTACTACTACTACTACTACTATTACTACTACTACTAATAATAATAAATCCAATTACTGAAAATTTTTAAAAATCGAACGTAAATAATTAATTAATAATAATCAGACGTAAATGATAGATAATTCGAATCATTTACAGTAACTGATAGGTAATTATCACTCATTCGTTTATAATGGTGATTAATGGGTGAGTAATTACCGTATTAGAGAGAGAGAGAGAGAGAGAGAGAGAGAGAGAGAGAGATAGATGCATTCTTCGTGTGCTTCCTCCATCCATTTTGCCTTTCCTCTTAAATCTCTGTCCAATTCCTCTTTTTCTTTCGTCTTTCTTCCTTTCTTTATTCCCTCTTCATCCTCTCCTCTCCTCTTCCTTATCCTCCCCTTCTATCTCTTCATCCTTTTGCCACCTATCGCCTCTTTCCTTCCCTCCTCCTCCTCCTCCTCCTCCCATTCTTTGACCTGGGAATAAAAACAAGAAAACAACTTGAAGGATCTCGCCAAAACTTGTGTCAACTTGATCAGAGTTTAATGATTTAATCACCAGTTCATGTTGTTGTTGTTGTTGTTGTTGTTGTTGTTGTTGTTGCTAATTGTTGTTGCTGTTGTTGTTGTTGTTGTTGTTGTTGTTAATTGTTGTTGTTGTTGTTGTTGTTGTTGTTGTTAATTGTTGTTGTTGTTGTTATTATTGTTGTTGTTGTTAATTGTTGTTGTTGTTAATTGTTGTTGTTGTTATTATTGTTGTTGTTGTTGTTGTTGTTGTTGTTGTTGTTGTTGCTGTTGTTAATTGTTGTTGTTGTTGTTGTTGTTGTTGTTAATTGTTGTTGTTGTTGTTGTTGTTGTTGCTGTTGTTAATTGTTGTTGTTGTTGTTGTTGTTGTTGTTGTTATTATTATTATTGTTGTTGTTGTTGTTGTTGTTGTTGTTTTGTTTATCATCTTTTACTCGTTTCATCTTTTTCATTTTTATCTATTTTCTTCCGTTCTTTCTTCCTTCTTTTGTTTATTTGTTTTATTATTCCGTCATACCTTTTCTCTTTTTTTTTCCTTTCCCTTCCTTCCTGTGTCCTTCCTTCCTGTGTCCTTCCTTCCTTCCTTCCTTCCTTCCTTCTTTGCCTCAGTGGTTTCTCTCCGCCCATCATTTGTCATCTCTCTCTCTCTCTCTCTCTCTCAGCCACCACCACCACTACTACACTCCCTCCCTCCCTCCTTCCTTCCCTCCTTCCTACCCTTCCTCACCTCCCTCTTACCCTTCCTCTCCCTCTTTCTCTCCCCCCCCTCCTTCCCTCCCTCCCCCCTTTTCTCTAGCCTCTCTTCTACTCCTCTCACTCCTCTCTCCTCCTTCTCTCTCCTCCTTCTCTCTCCTCCTTCTCTCTCCTCCTTCTCTCTCCTCCCCACCACACCCAGACACCGACTTATCACTACCCTCCTCCTACTCCTCCCTCTTCCTCCCTCAATTACTCACCCACACTCGCTTACTTTCCCCTCCATCTCTCCCTCTCCCTCCCTCCCTCCCTCTCCCTCTCCCTCTCTCCCTCTCTCTCCCTCTCCCTCTCTCCCTCCCTCTCCCAGTCTCCTCTAATACTTCCTCTAAGTTTTACAAATTAAGCCAAAAACGATAATGATGATCAGACGCTGGCTGGTTGGCTCGGGCGTTGGCTGGCTTACTGGCTGGCTGGCTGGCTTACTGGCTGGCTGGCTGGCTTACTAGCTCCTGGCTTACTGGGACGTTGGCTGGCTTACTGACTGCTGCCTGGTTGCTGGTTGGCTGGGGCGTTGGCTGGCTTACTGGTTGGCTGGCTGGCTGGCTTACTAGCTCCTGGCTTACTGGGACGTTGGCTGGCTTACTGACTGCTGGCTTTCTGGTTGACTGGGTCGTTGGTTGGCTTACTGGCTGCTGGTTGGCTTACTGATTGTTGGCTGGCTTGCTGGCTGCTGTTTGACTGGCTTACTGGCTGCTGGCTGACTGACCGTCCTCACACACACACACATGATAGATGGTACAAGTTTCCAGCAAGAACCACACACAGTCGTCGACCATCTCCTCAGAATGTAATTTTGCTGTGATAACGTGTGTGTGTGTGTGTGTGTGTGTGTGTGTGTGTGTGTGTGTAGACGAGTGTTTGTTATTTGTTTTAGAGAGAGTGTGTGTGTGTGTGTGTGTGTGTGTCTGTATGATAAGAGGTAGTTTGTCTATGTGTGTGTGTGTGTTTGTGTGTATATATGTATATGTGTATTTGTGTGTATGTGTTGTGTATATGTGTGTTTGTGTGTATGTGTGTTCTGTATATGTGTGTCTGTGTGTATGTTTGTGTTTTGTTACATAATTTTATCTTCAGTTCATTTTTTTCCTTTAATTTTGAGTCTGGCCATCATTTATTTTACACATAATTATATATTTACATAATTTTCATGTTTTTAGTATATTTATCTCTTTAAATTAGTTTTTTTTATTATTATCGTTTTCATTTATCATTTTATCTTATGTGGTTTTGTCGTCTTTATTATCATTTATCTATGTTATTGTTTCGTCTCATTTTCCCTTGTTTAATTTTATATTTCTGTAACATTTTATTTATGATTATTTTTTTATTATATATTTTATTTAATTTTACTAATTTATTATATTATAGTTAACTTAATTTTCTATCGTTTATGGAAGTTTATTTTATTTTTTATATATAATTTTTCTCATAATATTTTGTTTTTATTTATTATCGGTGTTTTTATTTAGTATTTTATTGTATATAATTTAATCTGTAGAGTAAATGGTGATCCGTCAGGGAATAATGTGTGTCATTGTATTATGTAATGATGTTATGTAATGCTATAAATATGTAATGTTTGATAATGTTATTGGCAGAGATGTTTGATGTATTGGTGTGTATGTATGTATGTATGTACAGTATGTATGTATGAGTGTGTGTGTACAATGCCAACAACAACAACAACAAAATTCACCTCACGTTGCACGACCTAACTAGCAATGTGTTGAATGGTCAGTGTTGCAGACTGTTGTACCTGGTCAGTGTTGCAGACTGTTGTACCTGGTCAGTGTTGCAGACTGTTGTACCTGGTTGAATAGTGACAAATTTCTCTCATTAACGATGCACTTACCTGAGTTGATTACCTGTGGAGAATTACCTATTGGAATGATACGTGTCTGTGTGTAGATGAAAACATATATCACACACATACACACACATACACACTCACACACTTACACTCACACACACACACTCAGTCAGCAGTTGGTAAGAATATCTGCAGGAATTACTCTCTCTCTCTCTCTCTCTCTCTCTCTCTCTCTCTCTCTCTCTCTCTCTCTCTCTCTCTCTCTCTCTCAGGTCTTTGGGGAAGCTTCTCAAACAGCTCGTGTGAGTGTCTTTGTTGCTTGTTTGGGTAATTGTTTGGTGGGTTGTTTGTAAGGGCGTTGATTAGTCAGTTGTTTGGGCGTTGTTGCTTGGATTGTGGTTGTTAGTGATGGTTGTTTACATTGTTGTTTTAATTTTAAATGTCTCTCAGGTTTATCAGTGGGAAATATCTCTCATAAAATTACTAATATTAAACAAGTCATATGTTCGTGTTATTTATATTTTTTGCGTTAAATACCCCCCCCCCACCCCCCTACCCCCCCTACTCCCCACCCCCCACCACCCCTACCCCCCCCCCCCCACCCCCCCAAAAAAATAACTAATTAAAGCTCTCGTAAAATTTATTACCTCAGCTTGTACGATTTTTTCCCATCATTACCGTATAAACTTACTTTTTTCCCCTATATTACCCCCCCCCCCCCACCC
>CAUDMG010000651.1:0-27500 GCA_958450375.1 Homarus gammarus | reverse complement strand
CTGTATTGATGTATTGTTTAATATCCATAATACAAGAGGGAATTAACACAAGATAAGGATTACCTGAAGATTAGCCTCCCCAGCCCACCTCCCCCCGCAGGAGATTCCACCTTCAGATTAATCACTCCAAACTTAACCTGACATGATCTGCTCTAACCTAACCTAACCTAACCTAACCTAACCTAACCTAACCTGATCTGCTCTAACCCAACATAACCTAAAACCTAACGTAACCAAACCAGTGTTTATGTTTTCATTATGTCCTGAGAGTTACCAAGTATAGGTTACGTTAGCTTAGGTCAAGTCAGGTTGGGTTAAGTTAGGTCAGGTCAGGTCAGGTTAGGTTAGGTTAAATTAGGTTAGGTTTCGGATAACAACAATATTATCACCTGAGAGTTACCAAGTATAGGTTACGTTAGCTTAGGTCAGGTCAGTTCAGGTCAGGTCAGGTTAGGTTAGGTCAGGTCAGGTCAGGTTAGGTTAAATTAGGTTAGGTTCCGGATAACAACAATATTATCACCTGCTAAAAATACACCCAACCAAACCCCAATATCCCTGAAAGGTATCGAGAGGCGCAGGTAGGAAGAGAGAGAGAGAGAGAGAGAGAGAGAGAGAGAGAGAGCAAAAAAAGAAAATGTAAAATATAAAGAATCGATGAAGCAAAGTCACAACACTAATGGGGGTTAAAGTAGCAAAAAACAGGTCCCATTTACCACAAGATATGGTAATGGTGGCGTTATCCTGTGAGGGGGTGGGGGGGTATAGTGAGTTGGTCCAATGTATACAAACTACATTCTGATGGGCACCAAGACGCGATCACCATTACTTCTCTGATCTCCTATGATATTCCCCTGAGGGTTATAATACGTGGTGTGTATGAGGTGCTTGTGGCTGCCTCTGGTTTATACATACATACATACATACATACATACAGTACACTAACACACACATGATGTACTGTGCCTCTACTAATGGCTAATCAGTTGGTTAGTTATTTTGCCTATACAAATGCAACCAATCACAGGACAAAGAAATGTATTTTAAGCGGCTTGGCTATTGGTTGTATCCAGTGTTCGGATCGTGAGGTGTTTTGACCTGTAACACGCACAAGCAGCCAATCAAAAATCTCGTCGATCTTTCTACCGTCAATGTCATTTGTCGGAACTACATTATCGTCTATTACATTCGTAGTTCTTTTTTCGCGTCACACAAGCATCCAATCAGAATCGAGTTATTTTTGTGTCCGCGCTCTCAGTGGTGATTTTTGAAGAACCATTTCCCAGAGAGCGAGGGACGCGCTTCAGTCATCAAGGGACCTAAAATGACTTGGAATATTTTCAAAGGCTAATTAGGACGTTGGAAGGTGAAATCTGTTGGCCAGACTATATAATATAACGGTGTATCACTCCTGCCATTATTACCACAACCTGCATGGTAAGTTACCTCGTTAACCCTCATAGTTAATTCAATTGTTCTACTTCATTAGCGTTATATTATATTTATACAGTTATATAATTCATCGTAAATTAGCGATTATATATAATAATTGATAATCAGGAGAGTTCATCAGTTACACACACACACACACACACACACACACACACACACACCAACTCCTTTGCAAGACAAACTTTACGCCATAAAGATCCAGCGGCCAGAGGCTGAGGGAGGAACAAAGATGGAGGTTTGTTCTCTGCTGCCTGCAAGATTTACCCAAGTTCTCCGCTCCAGGGAAGACTTAGCTGCCACCTTCTTCAGCTGCCTGGAAGACTTAGCTGCCACCTTCTTCAGCTGCCTGGAAGACTTAGCCGCCACGTTCTTCAGCTGCCTGGAAGACTTAGCTGCCACGTTCTTCGGCTACCTAGAAGACTTAGCTGCCACCTTCTTCAGCTGCCTGGAAGACTTAGCTGCCACGTTCTTCGGCTGCCTGGAAGACTTAGCTGCCACCTTCTTCAGCTGCCTAGAAGACTTAGCTGCCACGTTCTTCAACTGCCTGGAAGACTTAGCTGCCACGTTCTTCAACTGCCTGGAAGACTTAGCTGCCACGTTCTTCAACTGCCTGGTAGACTTAGCTGCCACGTTCTTCAGCTGCCTGGAAGACTTAGCTGCCACGTTCTTCGGCTGCCTGGAAGATCAAGTCAAGTTCTCTGTCGCCAGGAAGACCTCAAGTTCTCTGTCGCCAGGAAGACCTTAAGTTCTCTGTCGCCAGGAAGACCTTAAGTTCTCTGTCGCCAGGAAGACCTCAAGTTCTCTGTCGCCAGGAAGACCTCAAGTTCTCTGTCGCCAGGAAGACCTCAAGTTCTCTGTCGCCAGGAAGACCTCAAGTTCTCTGTCGCCAGGAAGACCTTGTTCTTAACTCCTCCAGAAGACACGGCCGCCAAGGTCTTACTGCCCTTCCTTCTTGTGAGTAAGACAAAGGCAAATGAGGAGTCACCTCTTCCTTTACTGTGGGAGAGTAACGCTGGTCGACAAGGGCTCCTCAGCTCCCCCTCTCTCACTCCCTCCGTCTCCCTCTCCCTCCCTCTCCATCCCTCTCTCCCTCCAATGTCCAAACACCTGCACCGAAGACACTCAAAGAGGATCCCTGACTTTACACATCTGGTCTTTCTCTCTCATTTATATTTATTCCAAAGACTAAACACCTGTCAGAATTCAGTCAGGTGTAAAGTGAAGACAAGTAGTACTGATGGTCGAGAGGCAGATTTATTCCCAAGTGTTCTGTGAGCGACGAGGAAATTAAACAGAATACTCAGTTTGGTGTTTGTTCTAAGGCGTCGGTTTTTTTTTTTTTTTTTGGGGGGGGGGGGTATTTTCCAAAGGGCAGTACAGCTGGTTATAGGAGTACCGGTGATGGATGAGGCTTTCAACTCCCCCCCCTTCCCCCTTCTCCCCCCCCCCACCAATGTAACAGAGTATCAATGTTAAAAAAAAAAGTCTAAAGCTAAAGAAATTGAAAGGGTTGGTTGGGTTTCGTTAGGTTAGGTTAGGTTAGGTAAATATGGGGCCTATTAGGACTAGGGGTCCATTTGGCCATGAACCACCATAACAAGCCTCGTCTGGGCGTCGTCACACTCAAGACTCAGAATCACTAAGACTCTTATCTCATTTTCTCTCTCCTTTAGCTGGTGATGTAAGGACTCGTCTGTCTGGCTCACCTAAGGTACCCCACGAGAGAGAGAGAGAGAGAGAGAGAGAGAGAATGTGTGTGTGAGAGAGTCAGTGTGTGTTTATGCGTGGAAAGAGAGAGAGGAAGAGAAGGAGAGAGTGTCTGAAACAAAGAAAGAGAAAGAGAGAGAGAGAGAGAGAGAGAGAGAGAGAGAGAGAGAGAGAGAGAGAGAGAGAATGTGTGTGTGAGAGAGTCAGTGTGTGTTTATGCGTGGAAAGAGAGAGAGGAAGAGAAGGAGAGAGTGTCTGAAACAAAGAGAGAGAGAGAGAGAGAGAGAGAGAGAGAGAGAGAGACCACCCAACACAATCCATCTCCCTTTACAAGTCTGTGTTGGGCTTGTGATTGGCCGTCATCTCCCCTCACAAAAGTGTCTTAACAACCAATTACACTCCCTCAGGTTCTTTCACCCTCCCTACAAAGGAACGAACGAGCGAATCACTTGTCCAGCAACATAGCGTTATACCCCTCCTATGTTGATTACGATCCGCTAGAGCTCCCCCAGAGGTAAAAACAAACTCTCTCTCTCTCTCTCTCTCTCTCTCTCTCTCTCTCTCTCTCTCTCTCTCTCGTATAAAAATAGACGTGAGTGTTGAACCGCCTCGAGATTCAGAGAGTTTTCGTGTCCTAAGTGTAAACAACGCCACACTACCAGCCACACCCACTCAATGTATTTCTGCTTCAGGTAAACGGACAGGTATTTGAGGTATTGTTGAGATCAGGTGTCAGTAACAACTCGCGGGACTCTGGTATTTTAACTTTCGGTACAGGTAGAATTACAGGTAGAGGTAGAATTACAGGTGGAGGTAGAATTACAGGTAGAGGTAGAATTACAGGTAGAGGTAGAATTACAGGTAGAGGTAGAATTACAGGTAGAGGTATATGAGAGAGTGGAATACTCTTCAGTCTGTAGCGGCCTCTTGACTCGGCGATACAGTAGCGGCCAGGTATTCGAAACATCGTCGTATAAGGTTAGTTTAGGTTAGGTTAGGTTAGGTTAGGTTAGGTTAGGTTAGGTTAAGTGAGAGTGTGTTGGAGTGTTTGGGTTGATTTTTTTTTGTTTCTGTAATTTGTGTGTGTATCATCTCTCTCTCTCTCTCTCTCTCTCTCTCTCTCTCTCTCTCTCTCTCTCTCTCTCTCTCTCTCTCTCTCTCTCTCTCTCTCTCTCTCTCTCTCAATAAGAAAGGATACTTAATACTAAAGTAACCTATTTCCTGGTAATTTGAACATCTCATCATTTTTGTAAACAAACGCCCCGACTCACTTGACTGGCTTAATTAACGCCGTTGTACCAGATAAACCGCCTTCCTTGTGTTGACCTTTACACACACACACACACACACACACACACACACACACACACCTCCCTCCCTCCCTCACTCACTCAAGAGCCTCCTGAAGCAGCTACTACCACTACTCCCTCAGCGCCTCGTTCGTCAGGAATCTAAGACAGCAAGAGGGGCCGGAGGAGCAACGAATTGTAGACCTAATGTCTTAAGTACACAGAGGTGATGTTGCCTGTTCTGAGGAGGGGCGAGTACGAGAGAGTGCCCCCCTCCTCCCCCCACCTCCCCCCCTCCCCCCCTCCCTCCCCTCCCTCTCCCCCCCTCCAGGGTAGAGGAGCAGCGCATTGTTGTTCTTATCAGTAGTGTACATAAGACTGCTTACTCCAGAGGCGGCAAAGACGGAACACAGTAACTCCCGGGTAAAGGGCCAAGAAGCAGTGCATTGTTGTTCTTATTTCTGGAGTACTTAGGGCGATATTACACAGGACACGGTGCCTCAGGGTGATTCCCGGTGGGTGGGGGGGGGGGGGGTTACAGGACCGAATTACACCGCATAGTGACGATTATACTGAAAGACTTACAAGAGGGTCATTGTTTGTGTTCCGGAGCCGGCAGGGTGCGACAGACACTCCGAGGTCCTTTGCACTGTTGATTTTATTGTAGGAGTGTATAAGGGCGATGCTGCGTGATCAAAGTAAGACAGGCGTTGCGACAGAGAGCCGAAGAACACTGCATTGTCGATCTTATTGCACTAGTAAAAATGGTCGATGGTTCGGTGCACCAAGGAAGGCAGGATGGGCTTCCCTCTAGTGCCTGCACATCAAACCTCACACAGTTCAAGTCCTGCATTTGCACAACAATACTATATGACGTCATCAACTGGCAACACGACGGGAATGGCATCTCGGAGGGGGTGAGGCACACACTCCCTGGTCTGTTATTTGATGATCTGTTGTCGTAAATGGGGGGGAGAGAGAGAGAGAGAGAGAGAGAGAGAGAGAGACTGATCAGTATAAGATTAGAGAGGATGATCGAACAACAACAACAACAGTAGTGATGCACATACTAATCAGCTGACCCATCACCAGCTTCTCTACCACCCCTCACTCCCCCATCACCCCCCTCACTCCCCCATCACCCCCCCTCACTCCCCCATCACCCCCCCCTCACTCCCCTCCACCCCCCACCACTTCTCATCACCTAGCTAACCCTCTTCCTCTCACCCCTCCTCCTCCTCCTCCTCCTTCAGTAGCCTCCTGAAGGTAGTGACAGACCTTCTTCATCACCTCACCCAACTTAGCTCACCTGTGCCTCAGTGTATCAATTAACACCAGCTCGGGGGCAGGAGGGGGGAAGCACTGCACCCTCTTAATATTTTCTCACCTGGGATTAAACCTTCATTTTCTGCTCTAGTATTGTTGCGTGTGTGTGGGGGTGGGTTGGTGGGTGGGTTGGGGTGGGTTGTTGCGTGTGTGTGGGGGTGGGTTGGTGGGTGGGTGGGTGGGGGTGGGGGTGGGTTGGTTGGTGGGTTGGGGTGGGTTGGTGGGTGGGTGGGGGTGGGTGGGTGGGTGTAGGTGTATGGGTGGGGAGTTGGGATCACCTGAAGAATCTCCACTCAAGCTTGTTTTACCTAATGATTAATCACCCTCACTTAATCTAACCTAAACACACACACACACACACACACACACACACACACACACAGAGGATAAGAATGTAACTTCATCTCTCTCCCGTGTACATGATATGGTCTGTTCCCTTGCCTCTGTTCATAACATTAGGGAGGTTAGGTTAGCTTAGCTTCCTAGAGGGTGTTGTTGTAGCCAGCCGTGGGCCAGAGGGCACAGATGGTAAACAGGCTTCTTTAATGGAAACTTTACGAGCTTCTGACAGATCTGGGTTGGGGGTGCGGTGGCTGAGTGGAGAGAGAACTCGTCTCGTGTATTTAAGGTAGTGTGTTCGAGTTCCAAAGGTGAATCGGTACCTAACTTTTCATTTGAGGGAAGTTGATGGCGTTCGAGTTCAGTGCCGGATATAAAAAGGTTATTTCTATTATCTTCTTTACCTTCACTACTCAAAAAGTCCACATTTTTTGATCTGGTTAAAGGTATGGAGTGAGGGATGACAGGTGAGGTGAGGTGATGAAACGTAAGGCAGGTGGACAGGTGTAGAGTAGAGGTGAAGCTGTCAAGAGGTTGTTTTGGGTTTGATGTCTCATGAGTATGGAGTGTGAGAAGCCTTGAGTACTGGACCTTACCTCTTGAGCCATGAGAGTGAGGGTCTTAGTGTCATCACCCTGGTTGTTTTGGGTTTGATGTCTCATGAGTATGGAGTGTGAGAAGCCTTGAGTACTGGACCTTACCTCTTGAGCCATGAGAGTGAGGGTCTTAGTGTCATCACCCTGGTTGTTTTGGGTTTGATGTCTCATGAGTATGGAGTGTGAGAAGCCTTGAGTACTGGACCTTACCTCTTGAGCCATGAGAGTGAGGGTCTTAGTGTCATCACCCTGGTTGTTTTGGGTTTGATGTCTCATGAGTATGGAGTGTGAGAAGCCTTGAGTACTGGACCTTACCTCTTGAGCCATGAGAGTGAGGTTCTTAGTGTCATCACCCTGGTTGTTTTGGGTTTGATGTCTCATGAGTATGGAGTGTGAGAAGCCTTGAGTACTGGACCTTACCTCTTGAGCCATGAGAGTGAGGGTGTTAGTGTCATCACCCTGGTTGTTTTGGTGCCCTGGGTGTTACGATAGATACTGTCTGATGGTGTCTCTCGTTCTCTAATTATCTGTCTATCTGTCTATTGTGTCTTTCTCTGTCTGTCTGTCTGTCTCTATCTGTTAATAAGTTGAATCATATATAAACAAATTAGTTCATTTCTTGCCCAATAGAGTTAGGAACGTAGTGAAATATGAGAGAGAGAGAGAGAGAGAGAGAGAGAGAGAGAGAGAGAGAGAGAGAGAGAGAGAGAGAGAGAGAGAGACCATCAGGATACAGCCGTAGACAGTAAGAGACAGCAGACAGGTGGACAGGTACAGTGCTGACAATAGTTCAATGTTGTCCAGGTGAGCAGGTGTAAATAATTAACACTCCGGGAGACCACACACCTGGAGACGTGAGTGTTCTTTACGGGTGAATTATAGAAATGACCTTCTCCTCCTCCTCCTCCTATTCCTCCTCCTTGGTTTCTTTTTCCTGTACGCTGTCTTCCTCCTCCTCATTCCTCCTCCTCCTCCTCCTCCTCCTCCTCCTCCTCCTCCTCCAGCACCACCTCCTCCCTAACACTCCCTCCTCCTCCAGCACGCTCTCACACTGACCTCCTGGGAGCGTTGCAACATCTTAATGACAGCTTTCGAGGGGGTGTGAAGCCTGAGATATTTTAAGTTGATGACTCCCTCCCCCCTCCCCCACCTTCCCCTTCCCCTCCCTTCCCCCCCTTCCCCTTCCCTCCCTCCCTCCCTCCCTTCCTTCCCCTCCCCTTCCCCTTTCCTACCCCCTCCACCTCCTCATCCCTCTTCCCCTTTCTTATCATTTCCCCCTCCCCCCTCCCCCCTACCCCCCCCCCTCTCTTCACCTGTAGCTGGCGTGACTCATTGTGATTGACTTTTTGGACAGATCTTCGGCGCTTCTCGTGGGATTTATTTATTGACTGGGTGAGAGAGGGGGAGGGTAGGGGGGTGAGGGTCGGAGGGGAGGGGGGGTGAGGGTCGGAGGGGAGGGGAGGGGGGTGAGGGAGAAGAGGAGAGGAGAGAGAAGTGGTGAATAGTGTTTCTTTAAATGCCATGACTATTCTCGCTAACACGTACATTATTCAGCACTACCACCATCATCACCATCACCATTATTTACCACAACCAACACTACCACAACTACCATCATCATTCTCGACCACCACTACTACCACCATTCTCTACCACCACTACCACCATTCTCTACTACCACCACCACCATTCTCGACCACCACTACCACCATTCTCAACCACCACTACCACCATTCTCGACCACCACTACCACCATTCTCAACCATCACTACCACCATTCTCGACCACCACTACCACCATTCTCAACCACCACTACCACCATTCTCGACCACCACTACCACCATTCTCGACCACCACTACCACCATTCTCAACCACCACTACCACCATTCTCGACCACCACTACCACCATTCTCAACCATCACTACCACCATTCTCGACCACCACTACCACCATTCTCAACCACCACTACCACCATTCTCGACCACCACTACCACCATTCTCGACCACCACTACCACCATTCTCAACCACCACTACCACCATTCTCGACCACCACTACCACCATTCTCGACCACCACTACCACCATTCTCGACCACCACTACCACCATTCTCTACCACCACTACCACCATTCTCGACCACCACTACCACCATTCTCTACCACCACTACCACCATTCTCGACCACCACTACCACCATTCTCTACTACCACTACCACCATTCTTGACCACCACTAACACCATTCTCGACCACCACTACCACCATTCTCGACCACCACTACCACCATTCTCAACCACCACTACCACCATTCTCGACCACCACTACCACCATTCTCAACCACCACTACCACCATTCTCGACCACCACTACCACCATTCTCGACCACAGCTACCACCATTCTCGACCACCACTACCACCATATTTATTTTTACGAGGCCACACACACTACCCCCCCCCCCCCTAACCACCACCCAACTGGCGTTATTAAATTTCTACTCCACTATTTATGCAAGAATGTCGGAGGAGAGGCGTTTAAGATCCACCAACCGGGCTCTGGGCTCTAATAGGGGTCTGGGCTCTAATAGGGGTCTGGGCTCTAATAGGGGTCTGGGCTCTAATAGGGGGTCTAGGCTCTAATAGGGGTCTGGGCTCTAATAGGGGTCTGGGCTCTAATAGGGGTCTGGGCTCTAATAAGGGTCTGGGCTCTAATAGGGGTCTGGGCTCTAATAGGGGTCTGGGCTCTAATAGGGCGGGGGGTGTGAGGGCAAGTTAGAGTAGTAGGAATCACTTGGGCTCTAAAAAGTGTTCATATATAGGTTAGGATTAGGTTAGGTTAGATTAGGTTAGGCTAGGTTAGGTTAGGTTAGGGTTAGGTTAGGATTAGGTTAGGTTAGGTTAGGTTAGGATTAGGTTAGGTTAGGTTAGGTTAGGATTAGGTTAGGTTAGGTTAGGTTAGGAAGTAGTATGATCTCATTGTAGTGAAGGGGTCTCTCTCTCTCTCTCTCTCTCTCTCTCTCTCTCTCTCTCTCTCTCTCTCTCTCTCTCTCTCTCTCTCTCTCTCTCTCATATTTGACTGTATAATGTCCTCAAGAGTAACTCGTGGCTTGTGTGTGATATCAGGGAAATTTTCGAGGCGGTACAGCTGTCTGACCCTCTTAACCGTGAGAGAGAGAGAGAGAGAGAGAGAGAGAGAGAGAGAGAGAGAGAGAGAGAGAGAGAGAGAGAGAGAGATGAAACATAACGACAAAGACGAATGAGAGAAGGGGAGGAAAGGTAGATATTGAGGGAGAGAGAGAGAGAGAGAGAGAGAGAGAGAGAGAGAGAGAGAAAATGCGTGTGTGTGTGTGTGTGTGTGTGTGTGTGTTCCTTACTAATTTCGTCAATATAAACACATTCTCTCTCCTAGCTTGGGAAGAAACACACACACACACACACACACACACACACACACACACACACACACACACACAATCCGTCTAACTTTCTGCAGTGTCGTGTTTACATACATACATACATACATCTTAGGAGCTCTGTCTGTGTGAGCTCTGTGAAGTGAGCCCCTGTAAGATGGTCACTCCTTGCTAAGGGGCTTAAAGTGAGCTCCTTTGCTGTGTCTGTCTGTCTTTATCTTTTCCACTTTCTTGTTTCCTCCGTCTCTCCTCCTTTCCGTCCGTCTCTCCGTCTCACCGTCCGTCCGTTTCTCCCCCGTCTATCCGTCCTGTCTGTCCATTTCTCCCCCGTCTGTGTGATCTATCTTACAGGCTTTGACACTTCCAGGAGGAATCTATTGACGTAGAAGGTCCTAGCTCTTCAACTCTTCCTCTCCCCTCCTCTACCCCTCTCCCCTCCTCTCCTCCTCTCCCCCTCTTCCCCTCTTTTTTTCCCCTTCCTCCTGCCATAGTGATCAACCCTACCCGGCAGAACTAGATAGCCGAATTAGTCACACACACACACACACACACACACACACACACACACACACACGCACACGCACATACACACTCAATACACACATACAACACACACTCAACACACACCCAGGCCTAAATAACTCCCCCCCCCCCCCCCCATGAGAGGAATCGAAGGGGAATAAGCCAACACAGCAATAACATCATAGGCAAGGTGAAGAGATAAGACGATGGCGAGGAACACAAAATGAAAATTAATCGACGGGGAACAAAGGAAGATTATCGGTGAGACTCCCAGGTTCATAAATCGTGCCGAGAGAACGTTCGAGGCGAGGATTTTTCTTGGTCGAGGATGAGATGGTTGGAGGATGAGGTGGTGGAATTGGAGGGTGAGATGGTGAGGTTGTGGTTGGAGGAGGAGGTGGTAGTGTGGTTGGAGGGTGAGGGTGTGGTTGGAGGAGGAGGTGGTAGTGTGGTTGGAGGAGGAGGTGGTAGTGTGGTTGGAGGAGGAGGTGGTACTGTGGTTGGAGGAGGTGGTGGTCGTGTGGTTGGAGGAGGAGGTGGTAGTGTGGTTGGAGGAGGAGGTGGTAGTGTGGTTGGAGGGTGAGGTTGTGGTTGGAGAAGGAGGTGGTAGTGTGGTTGGAGGAGGAGGTGGTAGTGTGGTTGGAGGAGGAGGTGGTAGTGTGGTTGGAGGAGGAGGTGGTAGTGTGGTTGGAGGAGGAGGTGGTAGTGTGGTTGGAGGAGGAGGTGGTAGTGTGGTTGGAGGAGGAGGTGGTAGTGTGGTTGGAGGAGGAGGTGGTAGTGTGGTTGGAGGAGGAGGTGGTAGTGTGGTTGGAGGAGGAGGTGGTCGTGTGGTTGGAGGAGGAAGTGGTAGTGTGGTTGGAGGGTGAGGTTGTGGTTGGAGTAGGTGGTACTGTGGTTGGAGGAGGAGGTGGTAGTGTGGTTGGAGGAGGAGGTGGTCGTGTGGTTGGAGGAGGAAGTGGTAGTGTGGTTGGAGGGTGAGGTTGTGGTTGGAGTAGGTGGTAGTGTGGTTGGAGGAGGAGGTGGTCGTGTGGTTGGAGGAGGAGGTGGTAGTGTGGTTGGAGGGTGAGGTTGTGGTTGGAGGAGGAGGTGGTAGTGTTCCATAATCATCTTCCTCGTCTCAATAGATAATCCTCAAGGAGTTAAGACATTGTACTTAAAGGATTAAGTCGTACTCAAGGGATTAAGTCGTACTCAAGGGATTAAGTCGTACTCAAGGGATTAAGTCGTACTCAAGGGATTAAGTCGTACTCAAGGGATTAAGTCATTGTGCTCATGGGATTAAGTTCGCGAATCCCAAATCATCTCAGACTCGCGAATTCCAAGTCACAAATTCCTAATCATCAAAAGTACGCGAAATCCTAATCATCTCAGCTCGCGTTTCATCTTAAATTCGCAAATTCCAAGTCATTCCAGGGTCGTGAATTCCAACTCATCCATAGGTTTGCGAATTCCTAACACTCCTGGGGGTGAGTCAATCAACCTGGAGAACGTTTATTGGTCCATGTCAGCGATCCTTCCTTATGCGTGACTCACTCTGACTCACACTGACTCACGGGGTAAATACTGTTGACTGACTCACTCATTGACTCTTTGTTATTTGTTATTTTTATTTTTGTTTGTAATTTTAATCTTTCCTTTTGTTATTTTCTCCTTTCTCACCCCTGCCTTCTCTTCTTCCTCATCCACCTTCCCCCCTCACCCCTCCTTACCCCCCCCTCCCCCTCCCCCCCCCCTCCCCCTCCCCCTCCCTCAGCTAGGTGCCTTCCAATCATGTCTGGAAAAGATTTGACAGGATATATATCGTCTTTCAATTTATCAGTTTTTATTGATTTTATTTTATTTTTATGCCTAAAGTGGATTGGTGGGTGTGGGTAGGTTGGTGGGTGGGTGTGTGGGTGGGTGGGTGGGTGGTTGAGTGGATAGGTATTTGTGTTTTATCTGTGTGTGTCTGTGTCTGTTTCTCTGTCTGTGTTTGTTTTTGTCTGTTTGTTTCTGTCTGTACGATTGAATGTGTATGTTTCTGTCTGTCTGTTTGTCTGTCTGTCTTTCTGTCTGTGCGCCTCTCTGTTGATTGGTCGGAACTTTCCTAATGACACCATGACACACACTGACACACACACACACACACACACACACACACACACCATGGTTGCTACATCTGGTACTTACACAATTAACACTTGACCAAAGACGAGATGTATTATTTATACCAATCATGTTAAATTTCTTTGTCCATTCCCGCCATTAACATGATATCCTCATTATCCCAACACCTGCTGACTTCATCATTATTCACCTTCCTCATCATCACATCACTATAACAACAACACAAATGTCTCCCACAAAAAATAAACTAAAGCGATGCCGTCATGTTCAGAAGCCTTCAATGTAGATACCTAGAGTATGTCTCCAGTGGATACATAGATGTACCTGTAGGGGTAACGAGAGGTCACTGAGAGGAGCTGTAGGACCTGACTGGATCTAGGCTTGACATACAGACTTTTATTCTAAGGTCTTGACGTATAGAACAAGACAACAATGGGTAAAGCGTACATAAACAAAGGACACCCCCCCCCCCACCCCCCTTTCAGTGCCAAGAGTAAGTGTTTTAAGTTTACAAATATAAATAAAACTTGAAATTGGGTATTAAGAATAACACAACTAAACCATGTACCGTATTCAGACAACTAACGGTATACGGTACACAATTTTAAGTACTGTAGCCTAATGAGCGGGAATAGGTACTAATACAACATAAATTAGGATTCACTTTCAATAATACATATGTAGGTAATGGTTACAATGATATGTAAATTTGACTGAATAAAATATCCTCTGCAATTTTTTTTTTTTTTTTTTTTTATGAAATCTCGTTATAATTTAGTAAAAGCTGCTTCCACGGTTGGTTTATTATTATTGTGCAGTAGAGTACACGGGTCTGCTGGTAACCTGGCAGTAAACACATGTAATCTACTAGTCTAAATGCTACCTGATTCACTTTATTTTGCCAAAGTTTAACCATGACACTACGGTTTTTGTAAGTGTTTCATCATATTAACCATCAGATGCGAGAGCTAAGCATCACCAAGGTATTCCTCCTCGATGATTGTCCTCGTCTGCTTAAAAAAAAAATGGATTTGAAATTATTAAAACCAAATTATCTTACTCTGATTTCCGACATTACTTGTGTTGCCTGGTATAATGTTTCCCAGTTTTACAAAAGGTTATCTGAGTCGGTGTTTCCTGCATCAAGTGTTTTAACAACCTTATGTGGATATGGTAGTTTGAAGTAATGGTTCGTTGTCAGTGTGGTTCAGAGACTTGGGAAGGGGGGGGGGGGGCAGGGGGGTCGTGCTAGGGGGTGGTCAGTCGTGTAGGTGGACGGACTGGACGACCTCTGAAGATGAACGGCCCGTCGTTTCCTGCCGTGGGTCGTTAGTCCACTCCCAGTAGAGAGAGAGAGAGAGAGAGAGAGAGAGAGAGAGAGAGAGAGAGAGAGAGAGATGGTCGGATAACAGACAGACAGACAGAGACAGACAGACAGACAGACAGAGTGGACAGACCCTCACACCACCAGTTACGTTAGGTTAAGTGTGACCTAACCTAACCTAACCTAACCTAACCTAACCTAACCTAACCAACTGAGACTGGTGGTTCTGGGCAGTCCTCTCTCTCTCTCTCTCTCTCTCTCTCTCTCTCTCTCTCTCTCTCTCTCTCTCTCCCCTCGTTATTCATTTGACTATTTCCTCTCATCCATGATCTCTTTCCCTCACCCCCCCCCACCCCTCACCCCCTCACCCCCTCACCCACCCCCCCACCCAACTCCCTGATATCCTCGGTAGCGTCTCGGGTGTTTGTTTGTTTGTTAGGGTATGTGTATGTTGCTGTTTGTGTTTGTCTCTCTGTTGCTGTTTGTGTTTGTCTCTCTGTTGCTGTTTGTGTTTGTCTCTCTGTTGCTGTTTGTGTTTGTCTCTCTGTTACTGTTTGTGTTTGTCTCTCTGTTACTGTTTGTGTTTGTCTCTCTGTTACTGTTTGTGTTTGTCTCTCTGTTACTGTTTGTGTTTGTCTCTCTGTTGCTGTTTGTGTGTTTGTTGGCTGAAATAAACTGAGACACATATATTTTTTTTGTTTACGTCCTCATGTAAACAAACAAGCTGAAGGAAACTGATATAATATTTTTTCCGTCAGTGAGTGAGTGAGTCAGTGAGTCAGTGAGTGAGTGAGTGAGTGAGTGAGTGAGTGAGTGAGTC
Organism: Homarus gammarus; assembly: GCA_958450375.1. Taxonomy (NCBI): domain Eukaryota; kingdom Metazoa; phylum Arthropoda; class Malacostraca; order Decapoda; family Nephropidae; genus Homarus; species Homarus gammarus. The sequence continues at coordinate 12,616 of CAUDMG010000651.1, read as the reverse complement.
AGTGAGTGAGTCAGTGAGTGAGTGAGTCAGTCAGTCAGTCAGTCAGTGAGTGAGTGAGTCAGTCAGTCAGTCAGTGAGTCAGTGAGTGAGTCAGTGATAAGGAGGTGTGAGGGAGGGGCGGAGTGACCTTAGAGTGACATCACCATCGCAGGAATGACATCACAAGCAGGAAGCGTGACGTCAGAGGGAGAGCAAGCAGGTGGTGACGTCAGAGGGAGAGCAATCAGGGGTGACGTCAGAGGGAAAGCCAGCAGGGATGACGTCACTAGCAGGGTCCGTGACGTCAGAAGGGGCGTCCACGGCCATCAGCGGGGCCCTGGCCAACAGTGGACACGGCTTTCATGACTTATCTTCCAGGAAATATTTGCTGCACACCGCCCAGTGATGGATGATGGCGGGGGGGGGGGGAGGGAGGGTGTGACAGAGAGGGATGGTGGGAGGGAGAGAGGGAGGGAGGGAGGGAGGGAGGGTGTGACAGAGAGGGATAGTGGGAGGGAGAGAGGGAGGGAGGGAGGGAGGGAGGGTGTGACAGAGAGGGATGGTGGGAGGGAGAGAGGGAGGGTAGGAGGGAGGGAGGGAGGGTGTGACAGAGAGGGATGGTGGGAGGGAGAGGGGGAGGGTGTGACAGAGAGGGATGGTGGGAGGGAGGGAGGGAGGGAGAGGGTGACAGGGAGAGAGAGAGAGAGAGGAAGGGAGGAAGGAGAGTGTTGGAAATCGGAATGATGGAGAGAGAGAGAGAGAGAGAGAGAGAGAGAGAGAGGACTGAGTTATGTGCGTATGAATATGACCACAGCTACACACACACACACACACACACACACACACACACCTCACTTCCCCGTCGTCTTATCGTGGGAGTTAAATAGTTTATCTGGATCAACTTAACCCTTTAAAAAAAAAAACATTGGGCCAATTAAGCCATCAGGGTTGTTAACAAGTAATCACCTGCTTCGGTCTCGGGTCATTAGGGGTTAATGAGGCAGCTTAATGACCCGCAGATAGCTCGTCAGTGGGGTGGTGTTGACTCTGCGGACACTCACGTCGAGCTAGGGGAAATTACCTGTGGGTTTTTTCCCTTCATTTGGATTTTGAAGTTTCGTTGGAATTTTTTTATTATTATTTATTTTTATTTTTTTTTATTATAATATATTTTTACTTTTTGTTGTTATTGTTATTATTGAAGGTGTGTGTGTGTGTGTGTGTGTGTGTGTGTGTGTGTGTGTGTGTGTGTGTGTGTGTGTGTGTGTGTGTGTGTGTGTGTATTTGGTTCTATTTGGTGTTTCGTGATTTTATTTATTTATATATTTATTTACTCTTAACAGTGTGTATTAAACGTGCTGTATCTCCTGAAACTGACCTCAAATTGCCATCTGTAACCCCTGTAATGACTTCAGACGACCCTCTCTAGAATTCCTAACACCGCCCCTTATTGGCCCAAACAGAACAGCTATAATGGACTTCAAACGACCCTCTAACATTCATATAATTGACCTTAATTGGCCATTGAGATCACCTAAAGCTGGTCTCATATGGGGTAATATACTGTAATATATCGTGTGTGGGGAGGGGGTGAGGGGGAGGGGGTGAGGGGGAGGGGGAAGGGGGAGGGGGAAGGGGGGGTGGGGGTGGGAGCTTGAGTTGATGATATGTTATGTATTTGATTGATAAAGAAAATTATATGTTTTACACGAGAGTATATCCCTTCTCCTCCTCCTCCCCACCCCTCACTCTCCCCTCCCCTCTCCCCTCCCCTCTCCCCACCTCTAGCTCCTCTCTCCTCGTCTTCCCCATTCCTCCACCTCTTCCTTTCTCTCCTTTGCCCTCTTCTTCCTTCTCGCTCCTTATCCGTCCCCACCCTCACTAGCCCCCCCCCCCTATCCGTCTCCCCTTCTCCCCCTCCCTCACTCCTAAGCCCCCTCCCCTCACACAAAAAACCCCCGCTATCCCAGCAGGTCAAACCCAGCCATTACACTCACTGATATCAAGCCACAAAAATAAACTTAGAGAGAAAGAGAAGAAAAAATATACAAATTTATTCCCGGCATCGCGACACCATTATGTTAATAGCTCCCATTGCTAGTGCCCTTATTACTTCCCATTAAATTTATCACTTCCCGCCGTTGCTAATTAAGAAAATAACTCTTATAGGACGTATATGTCGAGCCTAAAATTGCTCATCAACTCCCTATATTGCTCATTTGTCTAATCCAGATGGCTCCGAAGGTTCGAAGAAAAATAATTGCCTTCATCCGCAAAGATTTCGAAAGCTTTTGGAAAGTTATCATCATGTGTGGCCGATATCGAAATATGTAAAACTGTTTTTCTTGTGAGTGATTTCGGAACTTTGAAAACTCTTTGTGTTACCTGGAAGTCTACGAATCCAAACTAATCCAAATTAATAATTATGAAAGCCTCTGTCCGGACCGCTTCGAGGTTTTATAAGGCAGGTTCATCGTCACTCTTTCTGAGGCTCCGAAACTGTCTTCAACCGTATCCAGGTTTACCTTAGATAAAGTGAATGATGTTATAATTAGTAATAGTAATAATAACAACAGTGGTCTTACCTCCCAACACAACGCCACGCCCCTTCTCACTCTCTTCCTCTTCCTTTCTTCCTTCTCACTTCCTTCAACCCTTTCTCCCTTTCTCCTCTTCCATCTTTCCCTCCCTACCCTACCCCCCAAAAAAAAAACACACAACAAAACACAAAAAACACGAACCCAATAATTATTTCAACAAGTCAAACTGATAAAAGGTAGGAACTAAAATAAAAAAAAATGAATAAAAACAGACATAAGATAATTGATGATGATTGTAGGGAGGAAGAGTAGGAGAGATATAGGATAATTGGGATGAATTAGAAGAGAAATGCAATCATGGAAGACGGAATAACTCGATAATTGAGTAAAGAGAGAGAGAGAGAGAGAGAGAGGTAAGACAGTAGTGATGATGGTGATAAGATGGTCCACCTTGTCACGCCACCACGCCCTGATGACAAATGCCTTCATCACGTTCATTAAAGACTAGAGGTAAAACTGAGACCTCCTGGGTGAAAGAGAGAGAGAGAGAGAGAGAGAGAGAGAGAGAGAGAGAGATCCTTGCTCCCTTCACCACAAACTCGCGCATCATACGATCAACTTTGAAGATCTTTTTTTTCTTTTGTTTTTTTTCAACTGCGGTCAAAAACCTTTCTCTCTTTAACCCTCCTTCTCCCTCCTTCCCTCCCTCCTTCCCTCCCTCCTTCACCCCCCCCCCTCACCCTCTCTCCCACCTCCCTCCTACTCCTTCACCCACCCTCCTCCACACCCACACCTTCAATCACACCCCCCACCCCTCCCTCCCCTACACCCACACCTTCAATCTACTATATTGCTAGTAGTGGTTCATGGTCCTATTAAATATATATATAAAGCTGGTAGTGGTTTATGGCTTATATATCGCTAGTAGTGGTTCTATAATATTGCTAGTAGTGGTTCATGGTCCTATTAAATATATATAAAGCTGGTAGTGGTTTATGGCTTATATATTGCTAGTAGTGGTTCTATAATATTGCTAGTAGTGGTTCATGGTCCTATTAAATATATATATAAAGCTGGTAGTGGTTTATGGCTTATATATTGCTAGTAGTGGTTCTATAATATTGCTAGTAGTGGTTCTATAATATTGCTAGTAGTGGTTCTATAATATTGCTAGTAGTGGTTCTATAATATTGCTAGTAGTGGTTCTATAATATTGCTAGTAATGGTTCACGGTTCTCTGGTGTTTTATAATAACTAGTGTAGATATATAATTTGTCTTTTGTAATATTATGGTGGAAACGACTGATGGAAGTAAGGAGAGAGAGAGAGAGAGAGAGAGAGAGAGAGAGAGAGAGAGAGAGAGTAGGGAAGGAAGCCGAGAACTGGAGCAAGATGATGGTGATGATGATGATGTTTAATGAGAAAGGAAGAAAAAGGAAAAAAAACCATGAAGTGACAATTAGAAGACGAGGAAAGAGAAGAAGAAGACAGAAGAGGAGGGGAAGATCATGATGATGATGATGATGATGAAAGAGAAAGACGATATCCAGGTAGAAATCACGAGAACAGAAATAAGAAGAAATAATTAAGGAAATGAAGAATAAGATAATCAAGGGAGATAGAGAAAGATGGATAAAGAGAAAAGGAGAGAAGTAGAAGAGGCGAGAGACGTAGAGAAGACAACACACACACACACACACACACACACACACACACGCACAATAACCACCAGTAGCACCACACAGGAAGCTGGTATATGGCTGTACACAGTAGTGATGATGGTGTCTGCTCCACACACACACACACACACACACACAACACACACACACACACACACCTTAGCTCCCTACCCCACAGACAAACTGAAAGATAAATTCGCCTTGAAGGGGAAGTAAAGAGCACAGGAGCCAGGTAACCCCACACGGCCGGCCAGGTTAATGAGAGTAGGGTAGCGGCAACTAATTCTGCCCATATCTTACCTCCTGATTAGTTAATGGTGATTGGGGGCATTAAATACAACCAGAGCAGCTTCTTCTTCTTCGCCATCTTCTTCTTCTTCTTATTCTTCTTATTCTTCATTCTTCTTTACATTTTCTTCTTCTATCTTCTTCTTCTCTTCTTCTCTTCTTCTTCCTGCTTCTTCTGCCCCCTAAGCAAAACTAACCTTTTCTGGTATCCTTACCTATTCTTTAATCCTCTGCCTTTCTTCTAGTCTTCCCTTTCGTACTTCTTCCACTTTCGTTCCTATTCCTCTTCTCCTCCTCCGTTCCTCATCTCATCCCCTTCATTCCAAGGACCAGTGAACAATCCATCTTCAGTTGGTGATTTAAAAAGCCAATTCTTCTGCCATTGTCTTCCCTCCTCATTCTACCTTTTGAAATCATCTTTCCGTCCCTCATGCCTCCTTATTTCCCTCTTCTGTTTTAGTCCTTTCATCTTCTCGTCGTCATTTGATTCTTCGCTTTTGGTTCATCTTCTTTCATTATCACATGTTATTCTCCTCCTCTTCCTTTTCTTGTGTTGTTCTTATTCCTATTCTACCATAACCATGTGTGCGTGGTGGGTCCTGTGTGTGTGTGCGTGCATGGTGTGTGTGTGTGTGTATTAAATGTACATGTATGTCAGTAAGTATCCAGAATAACATCAACAAAACCCTAACTACGGCACACACACAACACACCCACACACACACACACACACACACACACACACATCACCACACACAGTGCAGTCATAAACACAATTGCCTCCCATTACAGTAATGGAGAAGAAGCAGCCAGGGAGGAGAGAGAGAGAGACCGGAAGAAGTATAAAGTAAATTCAAACTTACTCTACAAATCACTTAGTCGTTCCATGTTAAAATTATGTCGTAAAGGCCAGAAGAAAGTCATCGCTGAGATAATCAGGTATAGGATTACTAATAACTGTTAAGATAATTTGGATCACGTGACGATATCTTGCCACCGACACCACCCCCCCACACCCTAACACTAACTAACCTAACCGACAACACAAACAGGCAATAAAACAACAGAACCATCAATCTAATAAGAACAACAACAACAAACAAATATAGTAACACGAAAAACAACAAGCACATAACAACAATGTCCACTCGTAGATAAATGGTGATTTACGACTGATAAATAGCAAAGAAATGAGGGGCATTGAAGAGTTGTTTATACAAGGATGGCAAAAAAAAACAAACACAACAAAGCTATAAGATATTGTATAAAGCAAGACAAAAAAGACTTGAGGTGTTTTATTGAGGGAGGTGTGTGTGTGTGTGTGTGTACTGTGTTTCTACTGTAGCCAGCTTTGTAAATAAAATAAGACAGTGTATCTACGTGTATATAGCCACTATAAAACACACACACCACCACCCAACACACACCACACAAACACCATACACACAACACACCACACACATACACTTCAACTTTTTATCTCAATACACAAGGACAAACACAAACACATAGACATGCTTCTCTCTCTCTCTCTTCTCCTATCTCTCTATCTCTCTCTCTCTCGCTCTCTCAACATGAGACTACAGGTGGTGTCTAAGAGGCAAGACTAGGTAAAACTTGCCCAGGGAAATAGTTTTAAATCCCTGTTGTAACTTAAGGTGTGTGCTTGTGGATGTTGCGTTGTGTGTGCTGAACATTCATTAAAAATAATTACAACATACACACACACACACACACATACAACACGCACCCACACACCACACACACACACCACACACACACCCAACTTGACGTGCATCAGTCTGTTTCTCTTGAAGCTCGAAACCTAGGACGAAATATTATCTCATTGCCGCATCACCGTCGTGGTCTTGCCCTCACTGTATGTCTACTGTCGTGTCTGACCTCCTGTAACGCGAGGTTGCCGGATCATTTTTTCTCCCAAGCGAAGGTTAAAACAAATATTCTGGGTATCCATTATCTCGACGATGTGACTAGCGGTCAATACTTACACCTCCAACACCATTCTCCGCTCCTATGCTATTAAAACACAGACTTTCCTCCCTTTATGTTAAGGGAGCATAATCTGAGCAGTATAGTGTCTAGTTGTTCAATATCATTAGGAACCGTTGGAGAACTCTATACTGCACACAGAGAGACGGTAGAGAGAAGAGAGAGAGAGAGAGTGAGGAGAGCGAGAAGAGAGAAGGAGAGACCGTAGAGAGAGAGGAGTAAGAGTTTGACTTATTAAAATGTTCCCAACAGCACAGCGGCCACACACCAGGTAGGCCTAGCCAGCCATTAGCAAGAGAGTGCACTTGCACACATGCGAATAAAATCACACGCATGATGGTTTCCCATTTCAAAGTTTCCCCGTCAAATGTTTACCCTACTGGTGATGTGAGAACGTTTCTAACAAAACGCTTAGCGTTAAGAACCTTTGAGACTCTATATTTATGTCTAACTTAAATAAACATGTTAAATAGTCGCAAATTACCAGATAGGAGAATTATTTATACGAGAAAACCTTTGAGAATACATCTGTGTCGTAACTTAGTGAGTCAGTTAGAACGTGCACCAGTTAAGGGAGGAAAATCCTTCTTGGAAGCTTAAGGCATCTGACCAGACTCCCCACTGTAAGATGAATCGACTCGTGTGGAAAAATATTCTTATTCTCGGCCTCTGTGTGTAGTGTGCTGTCGTGGTGTGTGTGTGGTGTGGGTGTGTGGTGTTGTGTGTGTTGGGTTGTGAAAGCAAGCATCAATTGTAAATATCTCACTACTTGTACCTACTCTCCCACCTTCCCTTACACCTGGACTCTACCCCCCATACACTCCCTCTATCCTTCCCTTACAAGCCCTCTACTGCCTACACTCCTGTACCTCCCTTACATGCCCTCTACCTTCCCTTACACTCCCTCTACCCCCCATACATCCTCTAACTTTCCCTTACAAGCCCTCTACAGTGCCCTCACCCCGTATCGTGCACCACCCTTACTTCTCCCCTACTCCCTCATTAATCTCTATTGATTCTCCTTCATCACTCACCCACTGGACTCTGGACTTACTACCATCTCCCTACCCTCCCTCTCCCCTCTCCCTCCCCCTTAAGACAGTATATATCCTAACATGCGACCAACTGTCCACCTCACGTACAACCTTACCCATAAGCCTACACCTACCCCTAAAACACCTAACCTACGCCGTAAGCTACATATCCGGCTATACCATCATCACTCCCTCACACCCCCCCCCCCCCCTCTCCCCCCTCCCCCCTCCCTCCCCCTCCCTCCCCCTCCCTCTCTTTCTTGTTGTCTTTTCATTCAATTCTCTTGAGTATATATATCAAGGAATCCCTTGTTCATTTCCTACTGTGTTTACTTACTTCCTGTTCATCTGGTTCTTTATTGTTTCTTAATTTTTCATTCATAATCTGTTTGTTTACTTACTAGCCTCCTCTCTCTCTCACCTCTCGGTATCTCTCTCTTCTTCTCTCTCTCTTAACAATTCCTTCCGTTACTTGATGGCTTCTCGGCTGTGCGTGCCCACTCTACAACACCGCACTGTTAACCATCGCCTTTCGACTCCCGCCTGACCTACTGAACGAAGTTGAACTGAAGTTAATTTGGTTGAGTATTGGTCATCACGTACAAGAATAATCGCTACACGCCTGAGACACCAAGAGCGTGCCTGGAATAATCTTTGAAACCGCTGGACCAAGTCTAAAGTGCTGGAACGAGTAGAGTGCAGAGACTTGAGTCTTTTGAACGAGCTGGACCGAGTCTCTGAACAGCTGGAACGAGTCCTCTGAAATAGCTGGAACGAGGTCTCTGAGCCCACTGGAACGAGTCTCTGACACCACAAGAACGAGACTAAATGCTGGAATAAGACTTGCAACAGCACTGGAACACGACTCTCTGCCACTGTTAGACCATCCAGTCTGTGAGCAATTGGTGGCCTACGGGTTTAAGAGTCGTACTGGGATGATTAACAGCTTCGTCGCAAGGTCCCCCCACCCCCCCCCCCCCCCCACCCCCCCCCCCCCCTGACCACAAGCGCCTGTCAATCAAGACCTTTGGCTGCCTCGCTAAACACAAAATAAGGAAACAGAAACATTGGAAGATTTTTACAGCCCATGTTTACTAGGTATATATGAGGGTTCACCTCGTCAATTACCTGAAACTTTATTTTTTACTTTTTTATTCTTTTACATTTGCTCTTCTTTTATACATGTAGTGCCAGCCCCCCCCCCATCAATAGCAGCCGACGAGTGAGCGTACAGTGCTTTTTCCTGGTCTAAGTGGTTGGTGGTCGAGTTCCCGGTACACGAGAGAGTATATCATTGTATGTTATGTTATGATGTTATGTTAGTTATGAGGTCAGGTTAGGGTAGGTTAGTGTTAATGTTAGGGATACATAGTTGACGCGTAATAAGGTTAGAGATTAGGCTTTAGTGTTATCGTTAAGTAGTTAATTAAGGTCAAATAAGCTGGGAATGGTTCCAACAATACCCAAGGTGAATGAGCTGGGAATTTTGGTTTCAATCTTCAGGGGAAAATAAGCGAGGAGAATGGTTTCAATGTCTTTCAGGCCTGAAATAAGCTGGGAATGGTTCCAGCTCAAGGTGAAAGAAAAAATAAACTGGGAATGGTTCACTTCAGGCAGGTGAAAATAAGCTGGGAATGGTTCAATCTTCAAGGTGAAGAAATAAACTGGGAATGGTTACAATCTTCAGGTGTACATCAGCGGTAGATGGGGCTCAATCTTCAGGTGAAATAAGACTGTGGGCCTGATCAATCTTCAGGTGAAGATAAGCTGTGGGAATGTGTTCCAATCTTCCAGGGGTGACGATTAAGCTCTGGGAAGGTTTTCACCAATCTATCAAGTGAAATAAAACTGGAATGGATTCCAATCTTCAGGTGAAAATAAGCTGGGAATGGTTCAACGCAAAATTCTTCAGGTGTAAATAAGCTGAAGCTGAATCTGTGGACATAGGTTCAATCGTTCAAGTGAAAAAAGCGGGTGGGTAATGGTCAATCGAATCTTCAGGTGTAATAAAGCTGGGGTGAAAACAGAGGGCATTAAAAAGGTTCCAATCCATATCTTACAGGATTACACCATGATAGCTGGACCAGCTCATCGTGGGAGCAAAGTATCACAGTACCAACACACACAACAACACACCACATGCCACTACCGGCTGTATCAGCCCTACCGGTGTGATTAAAGTGTTCAATCACGAGGGAGTTCTAACACACCACAGCCACACTAGCTAGTACCACCACCACAAGTACCAACCATGATCACCACGTATACTCACACTGGAAGGAGCCACTACCTACCACAGACACCACCAACCACCACCACCAGCCAGAAATCACTACTACCACATGGGACTACAAACACACCAACCACTAACCACTACAACCACTACACCACGACCCCCACACACTTCACTACTATCGACTCATCACCACCGCACTACGACTTACTGATTCTAGCCAACTATCCCACCACCTACCACAACCCGACCTACTCAGCCATAACAACCCACCGACCAGCCGCCAAGCCCACCATACCACCACGACCTGCACCGACCACCGTTATCCTACCGTACTACCTACACCACACCCACTACTAACCAAACCAATGATCACCACTATCACCATCTATCACCACGCACCAGAGCACTACACACCCCACACCACCACCTCACTACTACACACACCACAACACCTGATCCCACTGACTCACCCCACAACACCTTTGACCACTGAATCACCCTCCACAACACCTGATCCCACTGCTCACCCACACCAACACCGGACCCATGACCCTCACCCCCACAACACTGCAAACCACTGGCTCACCCCCACAACACCTGACCCACTGAATACCCCCCACAACACCTGACCCCCTGGACTCACCCCCACAACACCTGACCCCACTGGCTAACCCCACAACACCGCCCAATGACCACCCCCACAAAAACCTGACCCCCTGGCTCCCCACAACACTGACCCACTGGCTCACCCCACAACACTGACACACTGACTCACCCCCACAACACCTGACCCACTGATCACCCCACAAACCTGACCATGATCACCCCCAAACACCTGACCCACGGGTCACCACCACATACTGACCCACCGAATCACCCCTACACACATGCACCCGCGACCACCCCACCACAACAACTGAACCCACTGGCTCACCCACAAACACCTGACCCACTGATCACCCCCAACAACACCTGAACCACGATCACCCCCACAACACATGACCCACTGGCGTCACCCCCACAACACCTGACCATGACTCACCCCCACTAAACACCTGACCACTGGCTCACCCCCACAACACCGACCCACTGACTCCCTCCCCACAATACTGACCCATGACTCACCCCCAAACACCTGACCACTGATCACCCCCACAACACCTGTGACCCGACTCACCACCACAACAACTGACCCACTGGCTCACCCCACAACACTGACCCCATGACTCCACCCTAAAAACACCTGACCTGAGCTGACTCACCCCAAAACACCTGGACCCACGGCTCACCCCCACAACACTGACCCCACTGACTAACCACCACAAAACCTGACCCACTGACTCACCCCCACAAACACCTGACCCACTGACTCACCCCCACAACACCTGACCCACTGGGACACCCACAACACCTGACCCACTGACTCACCCCCACAACACTGACCCATTGCTCACCCAACAACAACCTGACAATTGAGGTGATTTACTCTGGTTCTTCTGCGGGTTTGTGTGACGCTCTACTGACCTCAAAGGTATAATCTTGTGTGTCCTCGAGGCTTTGCGGACCTGATGTTGGGGACGGCGTGGTGTGTGTGTGTGGGTGTGCGCGCTACTACACTCACCTGCATGCGTGACAGGTGAAGTCCTCCCCTCTCTCTTCCACCCCCCCCTCCTTCCCCTCACTCTGTACTAACCTATAGGTAAGTAATAAGGGGTTAGAAATTTATATTGTTGTGTACAAATTTATGGCGTAAAGTGAGTGTGTGAAAAGAGTCGTGTGTACCGAATCATGTGTACCAAACTCCGTGTACCATGAGTCGTGTCTGTACCAAATCCTGTGTGTAACAATAGACCTTGCACAATAGTCGCGTGAACTTAAGTGACCAATACTTTGGTACCAAAATCATGTGAGCGTCAATTCGTGTGCACTTTCGAGCGGTACATAAAAAGATATATCAGTGAGTACACAATATACTCAATGTGAGACTGTCAACAGTAGTAATAATAACAGCGTGTACTGTACTACCTGGTGCGTCATCAATACCTGTAATAAGTACCGTATTACTGTATATAAAACGAGACAGGTGAATACTATTGTGGTTGGTGTATTAAGTGATGAAAAAATCTTTATCATGGTCGGTACCTGGTCTCTCTCTTCTCTCTCTCTCTCTCTCTCTCTCTCTCCTCCCTCTCCAGTGTAGGAGAATTAGGGTGTGGAGGGGGTTGTGGGGAAGGGGATGTGGGGTGGGGAGAGAGGGTGGTAGGGTGAGGAGACGATAAGGAGGAAGGAGGGAGGAGAAGAGGGAGGAGGGAGGAGCGGGAGGTGGGAGTGGGTCCCAGTTTGACGCTCCTCCTCCCCAAGGGATAGTATTCGCTCGACGCCAAGAAGATGCTATCTTTACTGGCAGTATAGAGTTTGTACGTAAGGGTGATAATTCATTGTAGTGATGGTATGATGAAACTTATGCATGGTTTGGCGTAGTTGTGTGTCCGGAGTGGGGTAACTAATATTCAGTATCATGTACTGCACCCGAGGCACATGCATGAGATACATAATGAGAGGCACACCAACACAACAACACACACACACACCAAAACACATCAACTTTATAAAACACGAACAAACATCGCCGCCAAAGGAAACAATAACAAGGATCGGAATTAAAAAACTAGTTCCGTGGAGCGCGAGCTGTTAGGGGGGGGGGGAGGGGGCGAAGTAGAGAGGGAGCGTAGGGGGGGTGGCGCAGGTCGAGTTTAAAAACTTCAAATTAAAACACCAAACTTGAACATAAAACATGAAACACAGACTGAAGACTCAAGCAGTACAGCAAAAATGAGAGTTATATTTCAC